>JASAMX010033189.1:0-57259 GCA_030248175.1 Microlaimidae sp. YZB2_3
CAAAATATTCTGTTATTCTTATACATTTCCGCGTATGACGAAGCTCAGGAGCACCATATTGCTCCGGAGCTGAGCTCTTATTTTTCTTGGAAGTCGCATACAATCTTATGACATCTTCCGAACATCTGAAAAACAATCAGAGAAGTGTAAAATTAGGCTCCCATACCGCAAATCCCGATTTGAATGAGGAAAAAGATATAGTTTTTAACATAGTTTCATAGATATTCGGAAGTTATTATTTGCTATTCGGTTCCTTTAATGACGAAGTTCAGAAGCGCCAGATAGCTCCTGAACTCCACTCTATTTCTCCAGGAGGTGGCATCAGATCGCAATGAAACCCAACCCGATTTATCCTTAATTCCGCCGGTGAAACCGAGGCGAGAAAAGTCGGGCCGATTGCGGTGTAGTTGATTTGAATGAGGAAAACAATATAGTTTTAATGATTTTATATGTTTATTGGAATTTTATTTGATAAATTCGCGATTGCAATATGTTAGATCTGCCGAATTTGAAAAAAACTTTGACTGAAGCTGTGACTTACGCCGGAGCTCCGGAGCATTTCCGGACCTCCTGTACTCGGAAGCATCTCTAAACTTCCGCAGCCCCTCTCTTTTTTTTACACTAAAATTGTTACATTTTTTTTATCTATATTTTTTAATTTAATAAAAAATCTAATCACGACATGCGAGCATTTAAAACCTTGGCAGGAACCAAAAAAATGCTGAAAATCACAAACCGGCCGGCCCGACCCGGTCCCACCTGATCACGGCCTTTCTTTGGTCTTGTGTGAAGTGTACACCATTCCATTCATTTTGGAAAAAATGACAATTCCAGAAAGAAACTCATATTAAAATTCGATAAAAACCCTAACTACGAAGCAACAGTTTTTTTTATATAAAATAATATTTCACTCTAAAACAAACGAAACCGTAAATTTTTAAACATAATATTAATGTTTTGTCAAAAATATAATTTTAACTTAAAAAAGTTTTATTTGAATATAATTTGAAACAGAAGGGTTTTATTCAAACTAGTTAAATTTAAAATTTTTAGTTTTTGCCTAAAAGCCTCATTTTTTTAGCCATATGCGATTCGGCGATACGATATGCGATAGGATAATTTTTTTTCGAAATTATGCACTTAATTATTTTTAATTGACGCGTCTTAGTTAAACCGCCCATCATGTAGGTATATCCGGTACCTAGAACGATATTTACTATAATTAAACGGTTCTTTGGGGTTTTGTAATAATTACCGTGCTGGATGCCGGCTATACTTACATGTTAAATAAAAAAAATGAGCGATTTAACTATTCACTTATTCACTTAAGTTTTCACTTAAAAGTTTTTCAAAAACGCATCATTAAATAATAACTTATTAGGAAAAAAGTTATTTTGACTTTAAGGTTTTGCTTGGAGAAATTAAGGTTAACTGTCCATGGCTCTAGTTATGGTGCATGGTCGGTCCACGTTCTGTGGTATTTGTTGTTCGTCAATTTAATTCTATTTTAATGGTATTTTAATTCTATTTTAATAAACTTAAATCTTTAGCTATAGTTTTCATTACCGATTATTATTTTTTAATAATTTATCACTGTTTAAAAATCGTGAAATACTAACTCGGCCCTTGTTTCTTCGCCGCATTTTCAAAGCCTCTAGAGACGGGCTGAGGTTCGCGTTTGACCTTGGTGTCAACCTATTTTTAGTTTTCACCAGTGCGGTAACAACTTCGCGCCACCCTTTAACAATGCGGACTGTCTTTTTTGCAGGTTTAAAACGTTATTTGTGTATAAAAAAGTGTGGAATCCTGGTATTACTTTAACCCTTCCCCGCATTTTTCTTGCCCACCTGGCCCTTAAATTCGGACTGACTAATCATCCTTGAAGGGGTGTGCATTTTTATTCATGGTAGTTATGTCTTAACCACCGCTTCGTTTATAGAAATAACAAAAAAACTAGAATAATTGAAAATAAAAATCTACATGACAAATGGTTTTTTGTAATTGGGTATTCTCATATGTTGTTATAAAATTTGTTATTGAATAACTGTATAATGGCTACACGTAAAAAATTGCAAACAAAACAAAAAAAATAAAACCAAAACCAAGTACAATGATTTTTGGGTAACGTTTTCTTGTTAACATTAAACACAATTATATGCAATGAAACTCATACATCAGTTATGTATGTGTTTCACGTAAAATCACGTGATTTTTTTAATTATTTTATAATTCCAATCTCGTTGAAATTTAACATCACTTAGAATGAAATCTAAAATATCCGTGTAAATAATGGTATTTCATTTTAAAATATCTAGCCAAATTTTAATATGTCATTCTAAAATATCCATGTAAATTTCAAAATATCAGCAGATTGGAAACTAAATTTTAAATTTTTTGTAAAAACAGGTGTCACTATTAAAACGCGTTTGCAGAAAAGTCCATGTCACAAAATATATTGGTCAGAACTTCTTAATTTTAATTAAACTGTTCAACATACTATTATTTATTTGCATCAAAGCACTTATTTTTTAAATAAAAAATTTTGTTGGTTTATAAAAATACTAAAAAAATATTTTTAAATTTGTTTAAACCTTATTGTTGACAAAATTAAAAATTGTGTTAGTATCTTTTATTTTTGTTTGATTAAAATTGTTGTGATATTGCTTTACTAGAATAAACAATTTGATTTGATTTGAAAATTAAAATCTATTTCTTAGCTCAAACAATTTACCTTGCCATATTTAAGGTATAATTTACAGTAAAACTATCCTAGCTATGTTAGTGTGGCTAAATTAAATCTATATCTTGAATATTTTAGTTTAGATTAAAAAGGTGGTTTACAATAAATCCAAAATCCTTAAAGTGTAAATCCAAACGTAAAAAAAGAATAAATCTGAGCGATTAATGAATCTTAAATCTCATCGGATCTCACTAAATTACCAAACACATTTTCCGTTAAAGTGTAAACCCAGCACCAGCAAACTTGGACGATTTACAACTACAAAAAAACTTAATAAGAACCATTTTGGCACTGCTGAAGCGTATGCTTCAGATTGCTGAATGTAAATCTCGCTTCAAATCTTCATTTTAATTAAATTATTTTATTACTTCTTATTTTTATAAAAGAAAAATATATTATTAAAAGTTTTAATGCGCCGAAATAAAGCGACGCTAAGTTGGCAGACGCCCCGGATCTGAAAAGAAACTGTCAATATCTTCACTGCCGCCACCGCCGTCTTCAAGGCGAAAGCGCGCAAAAGAAACTATCGACCGACACTCTTCCCATGCGTCTCGCGCCAAATCTTGGAGGGATGTCGGCCGCTCCAAGTCCCGACGCGTTTGAACGTTAGGAAATGGCCGATTTGCGCCACCGCGATCCTGCAGATCCGAACCCCCGAAGATTTCACTTTCCCTCCAACCCTCTCGAGCGCAACCGCGTTTATTCTTACGCGTATACACTCCTTGGTATTTAGTATACTTTCTCTTTTATTTAAGGAGATCTCTCGTATTCTCCTTTTCCAATTTTATTTTGTTTCCAAATTAACCTTTGTCTAGCCAATTATGGTGTTTTGTTTAAGATGCAGTGATGAGTTTTTGGATGGTAGTTTTGTTTTATTTATTTTTCACTATTCATTGTAGAAATTTTTTTTCGTTTTCTTGAAGCTTTTCTTAAAGCTTTCTTGATGCTACGTGGTTAATTTTCTTATTGATTCAATTTAATATATTTTTAATTTAGTTTACATTTATTTTATAGTTTTTATGTTAGTTTTGGCAAAAATATATAATAAAGGAAAAATGAGACACTTAGAACAAACTGCTTGTAAAAAAAGGTTGCATTTAAATGGGACTTGGTCCCATTTAAATGGGACCGATCCCATTTAAATGGGACCTGGTCCCATTTATATGGGACTATATATCGATTTTAGTCCCATTTAAATGGGACTTATTTAAATGGGATCCCGTTTAAATGGGATCCCATTTAAATGGGATCCCATATAAATAGGTCCCAATTAAATGGGGCCAAAATCCAAAGGTCCCATTTAAATGGGACCAGGTCCATTTAAATGGGACCGTTTTTTACAAGCAGTTTGTACTAAGTGTCTCATTTTTCCTTTATTAATATATTTTTGGTTTTGGTATTTTGTTGTAAAGGCTGGTTCATACTAAGGACAAAATGTCCTTTGGACCAAGTCCAAAGGACAATTTTAGAAAAGCCAAAACGTCCATTGGACAAGCCAAAACGTCCTTTGGACTTTTTCCTTTGGACGAAGTATGATTGCTACTTAGAATTTATCCCTTGGACAAAGTCCAAAGGACAAAATCCAAAGGGAAAAGTCCAAAGGACAAAAAGTATGAACACGTTGTTCTTTGGATTTTGTCCTTTGGATTTTGTAATTTGGACAAACTCCAAAGAACGTTTTTACGCTGTATTTGTTCTTTGGACAAAGTCCGAAGGACTTTTGTCCTTTGGACTTTGTACAAAGGACGTTTTGTCATAAGTATGAACCAGCCTTAAGTTTAGTAATTTATAGCAATTTGTTATTCCAAAGGAAAGAAATTCTCTTCGATCTTATATTATTCTACAAAATGTATTAATAAATTTATTTGTCTCCAAATGTATGGCAACTATATTTGCCACCACGATACAGAGTTCTGCTCAAATTAAATGCATTTATTTATAATATATTAAAACTGAAAATACTACAAATAAGAAAACATATTTTTGAAAAATTTTAGCGGCTTTCTTGTATTAAATTAAATCATTGCAAATTTTTTTTCCTGAGTAACCCAAAAAATATGCATAGGAAAAACCTTAGTTTCGCAAAAAAATTTTATAAATAATCATTAAGAGTCAACAAAACTAGTTGATAGTGTTTTAATATTGTTGATAAATCTCTGGTGTCTGATAAAATTGGGTAAAAAATATTTATTTCATAACGAATTTTGATTTCATGGCGAGATCGCGGACCCAAAATTTTGTTATGCTATGTAGATCCATACTCCTCAAATTATGGGAGGCCACCCATGGCCACAATAAAGGTGTAAAATAATTGCTTTATTGAATTATAACGGCCACACGTAATCTATTTTGTCATTAACGCAAATGATATATTTTATTTTTTTGCAGCGTTGAACTTAATATTATTATAATATTTGCTTAAAAATTATTTATTTAACAGCGACTCTAAAGAAAAATATCTGTTATAATTATATAATAATATAATTATAAAAATCATCCAAAATTTTTGTCATATATCATGAAACACTTTAAAACTGTCAAATCGTGTTAAAAAACAAAATATTCCGAAATATATTGCGTTGTTGTTTTGATCTCAATGTGTTCTATTTGATAAGTCATTGTTTAATAATTAATTTCATGACTCATAACATTATTATAAATAAATTTCATTTTGATTCACGGTTTAAGTTAACTTATCGGATTTTCAGCTGTGATTGTTACATTAACCTTTTTTATTAATATTTATTAAAAAAATCTGAATTATGGTCAAGGTATCGTTCATTCAAAGTGTTCAGGACACAAAAGCCAAAAATTTGATTTCGAATAAAATCTTTTGGCATTTTTTATTTATTTTGTATACTTTTTTAACTTTTTTAAACCCAATACGAAGTAGGGTAACAGACTTAAATTAGGCCAACCATAATTTCGGCCACCGACTGTTATCTTTGCCATGTAAAAAGTTATCTAATGAACTGCTTATGATGGTCAGATAGATTTTCATGTATTGATCTCGATGTAATTTAGTTGATTTACATAATTATGCGAATGGAAAGCACAATTGTCAATGGCCGAAATTAAGGCTGGCGGGATTTAAATCAGTTACTTTACACAATATTTTTAAATTCAAAAAAAGCACCGTAAGGTCAAATTAATTTAAAAAGTTTGGATTTTCAAACACTTTTTGAAAACTATATTCACGTTTTCAGCGGGATAGGAGAATAAAAAAAAACCAAAAGTTTTCTGTTTTTTGCAGCTGCTTACAGATTTTAAGTAGCATTATTGTAAAAATTATTAATATTATAGCAATATTGGTTTTTTTAAAGTCAAAGTTTTCTTCTGTGACGCTAAGTTTGATTGTAATAATTTCCATGCACACAATCAAAACAGGAGGATATATGCATTTTCCCGATTAAAAAAACCCTATTAACTTTCGTTTTTTAACAATTGCAGAGGATAAAACATACAACCTTACTGAATTTATAAATCTCAAAAAATAAATAAATTGCATACCCTATCGGCTAATTTGTATGATCTTGGATTTCGCGCAAGTAATTGAACGTTCAGCAGGATGAATAGACTAAAGGTAAACCCAACGTGGCTACCACACTTGTTTGTTGGATTAAAAAAATGCCCCCCCCATTAAGTAACCATCAAAATCACGAAAATCTGACGTCACTTTATCAGCAAATTAGATTCGATTTAATACGGAGTATTTGTTTGATAAAGTGACATCAGATTCTCGTGATTTAAGTGGTTGCTTAATGTGGGGAATTTTTTAATCCAACGAACAACTGTTGCAGCCACGTGGGGTTTACCTTCAGTTCTGAATAAGCGTCTTTTACTGTACGATAGAGGATACAAAAAGAAAAAAAATTGTACTAATCGTAGTTTTCTTAGTTTCTTAAATATAAACCTATACTTATATAAAATTGCTACACGATGATATGTTTTACTATGTTGAACTGCTTTAATATATCAGTTTGTGCTAATAATTTTTTTTTAATTAAACGTAACAATAGTTAAAAATCATCACTAAATTAGTATTTTCGTGAACAATGTTTTTGAATTAGCAAAAATAAAGTTGAAATTTGTGCTTTGAAACTAATTTCAAACCTACATGGTTTTTTTAATGCTTTGGTTGTAAAACTATTTAAAATTTAAAAATTATTTTAAAAAATCCATTTCAAACTTTTAAATAGAAGCTTTTTTGTAATTGAAAATTAAAAAAACTGGACACCAAGCGCGCCATAGCGCCGCACCTACGAAGTGATAAGAAACGGAACATCCTCACTTTAATGCTTTTGCTTTTGTGATATTAAAAGGTATTTAAGAAATTTTGAAGGAAGTTTGGTGGAGATTTTGAACCAATAAATATTCGAAATATTTTAATTTGTAAAATGTACAGTCGCTCGCTGTTTCTCAATTTTCCTCCTACTATATATGATTGGTGCCAGTAGTCATTGTACCCTCTTCACACTACAAAACCCTTATTCAGAATTATTCTATAGTACGTTCAGTATTTGCTTGCGAGGTTTTCCAACCAAAGAATTAAGCGGAGGTACAAAAGCAATTTCCACATCTAATTTTCACTTTCTTGATATATTCAAGGAATATTAATTGGATCTCTGGAAAATCTTTGCTAATATATTTAAGCAACGGGAACAATAATTATTTTCGAATGACAACTATTTTGTTTTGTTTTCTTTTTTTTGAAAAATTTGAAGAATGGTGTATATGTTTTATTTACTGCCACTTGTTTCGGCTTATGCTCATCAGCCCTTTTCAAGGCATTTTTTTATTTGTTAGGATTGGGCTATTTATTTGAATACAACTTTAGAATAATTTGAACAACGAATGCAAAAAGTTGTTAAAAGGGCTTATGGACATTAGCTAAAACATGTCGGATTGAATAAAATATCTGCGTCAGTGTCACTATCCGTCTACATTTTACTTACATTCAAATGGCGCTATAGTACACAACTGCACCACCCACGTTTAGTTTGCCTATATTTTTGTTTTTATAAACGTCGCATACAATTTTATCATCATGATCATCATTTATTCTAGCAAAGTTTATATGAAACACTTACAATGCAATGTATTACCAAGGCGAACCAATCACGTTCGCCAGATTACGGACTCATGGTTTACTAGAAATGGTCCTCAGGCTTATGATAAATAAACTCTAAAAAGGACCATTCTTAATACTATTTTTAAATATAGTATTAAGAATACCATTCTTAATACTATTTTTTTTTGGTCTTCTCAATATATTTAAAGACATACCAAATGTATAAATGTTCAATTGGTAAAAAAAAATTTAAATAGAGTTACGAACAGTACGAGATACAGTTCTACGGTTTCTTAATAATAAAATAATTTCACTGCTTTAATTTTTATTAAAAAAACAACTCGGACATAAATCAAATTGTCTTAAAAAGCGGGTTAGTAAATGAACTGTGCGACAGGTAAAACCGAGGAGGGCAAACCCAGGGACAGGTAAAACCCAACTACACACAAAAAATGTAATTTGTATTCATAAAATACGTTATACTATTAATAATTAAACAATTCGGACTGTTAAAAGGTTTTTTTTTGTTAAGTTACTGTTTTAATCCTATGTCTTAATAGCTTATTAAACTTAATTTTTTATAATCAACGTATTTGGTGTCCTGACTGTGGCGCCAACTTCGCCAAATGCGTCTACTGTCTGGGAAAAGACGGTAGACCGTTAGTAAGGAATAATACCGCTTTTCGCAGTATATAAGCACCGATTCTTATACACTTTGATCATTTGCACAATTGATCTTACTTTTGTCGTTTGTAAAATTGTTGTCAAACAGTAAAATTGTCATTAGTAAATTTGCTTAAATATGGCGCATGCTTGTTTTGGGTTTGTTGAGCTTTGGAAAGCTTGTAAAGTTTGTAAAAATCCCTATTTTTTTATTCAAAGACAAAATTGTCCAGGCGCAGGAGAAATTTTTTTTAAGGTGCGGTACAGAGTCAAACTTTTTTGTCTTCGATTTTGATGATTTTTTTTGAAAACCTTACTTTTGCCTTGCCCCTAAGAGCTTAAAAATTTTTTTCCTCAAAATATCCAGAGGATCAGAATGATCTTTTAAAATTAGTGTTTTTTCGTTTTTAAAATTATTTTAAAAAAACAATTTTAAAGACATTATAATAATCAACAAAACGATTTAGAACCATTTAGTAAAAATTATACAAACGTTTTGGAAACATTTAGTAACCATTATAAGAACATTGCTAGAGAAATTTACAAGGTATAAAAGTGTGTTTATTTTTCCCCAACTTAATTTTTTTGCGCGTTTTAAATGTTTCTAAATGTAATTTTCATTTTTTTTTATCCCATATATAAAAACCTTTTTTCATTTAAAATTTTATTATTTCTAGCGGCAGTCTAAAAAAATCCGGGAAAAAGCCAGAAACTAGACCGGATTCCAGGATGGTTCTAAGGGAATTGGGGTCTTATTGCCCCTGGAGCGCCAGACGACTGGCGATATTCACCGGACTAACTGTTTATTTGCTCAATTGTGCGGTTTTCGCTTCCGTTTTTGACGACGTTATTTATGAATCCAGCAGTAATAATCACCGATTCGCCAGGTCGATATCGGAAACAGAAGAAGATGATAAATACGTGCTAAGCAACGTGGAGCTTTCTTGCCCTAATGGTAAGTGTAGCGTGGTTGCTTATATGAGAAAATCGACACAATAATTTTAACAAAAATTAAACTGAACTTATTTTCTTCATTTCTTAAAATTTTGTCCGAAACAAAGTTTTTTTAATTAAATAATGTATTTGGAAATATGAGTAAAAGTTTTTATCTTGATATAGATAATCCAATACAGTATCTTTGTATTGCAAAAAAAAACAACCGATAACGAAAATGAAGGCTGTTTGAAAGGAAATCAGTCACACAAATTCTTATTTATCTAGCTCGCATGATTTTTTAGTGTGCAATATTTTGATAATATTGTGATATTTTTTCACCTGAAATTAGTAGCCAACAGTGCGCACTAGCACCCGAACGTTTACAAACGCATTTTATACAGCTGGTGGCAATTATGATAGAAATAAAAATCACGATAGCATGGTAATCAGAGTTGTTTTTACACTGACCATGCTTTAAAAACAAAAAAAAATTCATAGTATCCAATATATATAAAAAAATTATTCTGCTAATAACGACCGTGTCTATCAATGAACCGACTAAAATCTTTTTTAGACTTAAATTTTTTAATCTTAAGTAATATGAAATTAAGAATAAAGTACAAAATACAAATGTTAGCGTTATTTTGATAGGTCAAACACATAAAAATAAAAACAAAATAATGTTAGTTTCAACCATGAATTAAAAATGCAGATCCGATGTATCAGGTGCAACTGTGGAATTTTTAACTTACAAAGAATGAAAAACCCATTTAAAATTTTTAAAAATCACTGTAAGTCATCAGTGCATTGTATATGTATTTTTGTAACTTTTTTAATCTTGTCGCAATTAATACTTATTCATGTTTTGAAAAAGCCTGTACTATTTAACATTTCTAAACTTTAGTTATGTGTTTTACATTAGTTTTACAATACAAAAGTCTATGTTTTTCAAAAAAAGATATCAAGTTTAGAAATTTTTAATTAAATAATTTTAAAAAAATTAATTAATTAATTTACTTAATTAAAAAAAAATTTCGTGTTAATGACTAAGAATTTCCTGCATTCAAAGAAAAATAAGGCAAATACTAAAAAAAAACCCAGCAAACGTACTATAATACTAATTTGATACAAGAATACAGTTTAACAAATACAATAATAATTATAATTATAATAAATTTAGTTGAAGTTATATAGCCACATATTGTTCCATTTTTCTTTGATAGTAAACTTTTAGGCAGAACATACAAAGCAGACACCTAATTATATACTGTGCTTTGTTTTTTATATCCACATTAGCGAGTCATCTTTATCCCCCGAAAATATAGTTAACCAAAACTGCCACATAAGCTTTATAAGGCGACTATGAAACGCGCTATAACAGCTATATGAACAGCCTGTGATTTTAAGCTGAATCAGTTAAAGCTGAAAATAGACATATTATTAACTTATACATACCCACTATCGCAATTTGTACAAAAAAGTGTGAACTCAATGCTTGCTAGTGATTTTAAAACAACACTTTAGCGAACAAAAAAAGTCCACACTGTTGCACATTGGAACTCACTAAAAGTTAAGGATGCTATGGGGATTAAAATGAATCAACTTAAAGCCCCTTGTCCCCAGCAGGTTCCAATTGCCGTTTCGTGCATTAGTCTGAAACACCCTAGGTGCTGTACTCACGCATATGATATATTAATATAATGCATAAATTTTTTTATTACAATAAGATTAATCCTTAGATGCAATGCAGCTACAAGAATTTGAAAGTATTAATCATTAATAAACTGCCTAAAAACTTTTAAATGTTGAACGTTCTAAACATAATTTTATAAAGGATATAAAAATCTTCAAAAATAACTATGACGTTAACTTTGGGATATAAAATAAAATATTACTCAAAATTAGAGGTGGATTTTCAAAACTTTATTTATCGGAGCTCCAGAGCACGGAGCTTCTTGAAATGTTAGTTACGAAAACTTTAATTTAATTAAATTAAATTTAATTTAATTTTTATGGTAGAAGTTTTGTTGTTGTTTTGTTTATTATTTTAAACTGGAAATATGTTATAGGTTGGGAACTATACGGTGCTAATTGTTACCGCGTCTACTCTTTACAGCGGTCTTGGCCTCAAGCTTTAGCAGTTTGTACCAGGTAATTTATATCAGTACTTCCATTTGTTGTGTTTTAATTAGAAAAAAATATTTGATAAATATCAAGGTAAGAGTCTCGGGAAAATAGATCCAAAGTCCTGAAAGTAAATTATAGTTGCATCTGGTCCTAGCGAGTTACTTTAAAAAAAATATGTTTTGCTGGGCAACAAAAAATTATTTATTTATACTTTGTTTAAATATATTTTTAGGATTTTTTAGCCAGTTATTTTTTAAGATTTTTTGAATGTACAATTTGAACGGTATGCAATATTGTTAACCGTTTTTTTCGGTTTCTTTTTTTTAATTTTTGGCGCTTAAATTATTAAAAAAATTCAGACGTGTTTGTTAAAAAATTTGTTTGTTAAATTCTTATCAAAAATGTTTCGTTTGGGTTTTTGATGATCAAAATAAAATTTGCGTTAACCATTTGTAAAAAATATATTTATTTCATTGATGATATATCTGTACTTCAAACATTTCGGTGTCATAAATTCTATATAAATGTTTTGCAAAATTACATTTATTAAAAACAACACCTTATCGTTTACATAATTGTAACAAAACCCATTAACATTCCAAAATTAAGAATCATCCCGCTCTTGTTATTGCTGTCCAAAAGTCGAGTATCGAATTCATTTCGTAAATCAAAAGTTCAATTTTCTCGTCTTTTAACCTTCGCGACGACATTTACATTTTAACTGCGATATCAATGTATGGCGATTTTGTGTGCGCCCAGTCTGACATTAATGGTAATCGGTACAAAAATGATGCCATACATGAAAACGTTACAGTTAAAAGGGACTATTTTCGAAATTTAACATTTATAAAATTTTAAAAATATAAAATTAACCGTTTAAGCATTGCGGTTAAGTAAAACAGAGTATTTTTAGCATTTAATTTTTAGATAGTTTAAAATCCAAAAGAACAGTTATGTTATATTGAAATGTTAAAGTGAGCTGATTATTTATAAACAAACTTACTTTACTGTGGATAAAAAACAAAATATAAAAATTATATAACAAAAAATGCATTAAAGATAAGTTAGCACAAAATTAGCAAAAATAGTACATTCCGTTTTAAGCTTTTAGTAATACTTTTACTTCACCCAACATTATTCTGCGAAGATATATTATTGACGAAAAAACAAAACATTTTTTCGCCAGTTCTAATGTGCCCTTTTTTAAAGTAAACAACTTAAAACAAATTTTATTTTCTTTTACATTTTTTAAAATTTTGTTTACTGTTTTTTAAAGCATAATCTTTACATAGTGTTTATTTTAATAACTAATTTCCAATTATCAATGATTTAGTGTTTCTAACTATAAATAACATGGAAGCTTTATATAATCTAACTGTTACTTGTAGAAATTATATCGTACTTATTTAAATTTTTATAACATACTATGAGCACAATTTAAGTTAAAACTAGGTTTAGGGGGAAAATATTTTGAAAATTTGAAAATTGCTGATATTACTGCGATTAAAAATTTGTTGTGCACGATGAATCAATCCACTATGTACACTTGCTATTGTAATTCATTTTAAAAGAACGTATTAGAAAAATATTAAAGTTTTGATTGCGCCCTCAACAAAAAGGTCAATTTTGAGCACAAAAAAACGTTTCTTTAAAAAAAGTGCAAGCAATAAACTTGATAACTAATCTTAAACAAAACTATTTGTTTTTAAAAAAAATTTTGTTTTTAATTTTTCTGTGTATAACAAGCTTTTGTTTTTAAAAAAGTAAAAAAAAATTTCAAAATATAAAAAATAAAAAAAATCAATAAAACAATTTAGAAAGCTTATTACAGTTTATTGTAGCTTGTATCTAGATGTGGCATAATAATAATTTAGCCAATAAAACAGTAAATTTTATAAAAAAATTAAACAAAAAACTAAGATTTTAACAAACTTAGTAAGTAAGTAACACGCCTTTAGTAGAATACTTCTTTTTGACAGATTTTTGTACATTCTTTGTCAAATTTTTAACATTGTTTAGTGAATTAATGAAATTAAACTAAACCAAAATGTCATCAAAAAAACCTCAATTTAAAAACCAAAGTTTTCAAACACACATGTAAAACTTGGCGTGATTCAAACGACGTAATTTTTCTGATAACTTTTTTAAGATACAATGTTTAATCAATTTCGGTTCCCCAAGTAACTATATTTAATTTTAAAAAATTGCCGAAGAGACAATTTTTAATTATTTGGATTGGCTTAAATAATATTGCTAAAACTAAAAAAAAAACTTTTGTAAAAGTGTAAATTAGCTGCAGATCAGTTGATTTTCACTTAAATTTTCCGTGCTATTCATTAAACTTTTGGCCCGGTCCAAAGCGGAGTGGGTCCACTTTTTACGCAGACCGGTCGGCGTGTAGAACGTGGTCCCAGTCCGTTTTAGTTATCCAAATATTTATCGCGAGTACACCGCTTTTTTACTATGCACAATAAAAATTGCGTAAAACTATTCAAAAACTGAACATTTCTTTATTTTTACAATTTTACGTTGAAATTAGAATATTATTTGCAAGATTAATCAAGTTTTAATTCATTTAGTTTAAAAATTTAAAAATAATGTGAACAATTAGCTGACAAACTAAACAGTTGATTTGGACGTATTGCATTTTGCAATAACGGACAGCGACCGCTTTTTACACAGACCGGTTTGCGTAAAAAAGTGGACCCAGTCCGCTTTGGACCGGATGCGAAAGTTAAACTAATAACACGGTAAAAATTTTAATTAAATTCGCCGGTTTTATTTAAAGAATTCAAAGCAATTTACTTTTGGTTATTGCATTCATTATTTTCATATTTAAAATTGTTTACAATACAAACTAAAACAATAAAATAAACATTGTTACAAAACATGTTAATTTTTTTCTTTTTAAAAAAATTCGTAGGTGTTAAAATTAATATTTCAAGAGTTTATGCAAAATTTGGCGCTTCCTGAAAGACTTTGAGTTTTGAATACCTGCATGCAAATAAATCTTGTTATAAGTTTAAAGCAAGTTAATATGTAGACGCACCAACGATTTTTATTTTTTAATTCTTCTTGTATGTTCAAAAAATATTTAGTTTCTGAAGTTAACTTCTTGTTTATCTAATAATATCAAAAATGTTTTATGGAGTTAAAAAAATAGCATTTTTTCAGCGGTTCAGTTTTTAGCGTTACACAATCTGCAATATTAAATTTGTTTATCAAGAATATATAACACAACAGAAAGTCCGACTGTACACTAAATTTTTGACCAAAATTTTGCGAGAAAAGTCGCACTTTCGAATTTGTATGCGAATTTTCTCGCAAAAATCCGCCATTTTCTGCAAGTTTTCTCGCGCTTCGATTTTTTTACACAGTTTTAGTTTTCTCGCAGTGGGGACTGCGACTTCTTTCGCACTTCATGCTGCTTTATTCGCACTGCGATTATTTTCGCACTGCGAGTCGGGCTGCACAACAAAAATAAAAACAAAGCGGAGGAAAAATTTTGTGTTTAAATGAGTAAAAGTCGTTTTTTTTTACCTTAAGATGTTAAAACTTTTTAGTTTTAATAAAATAAAGTAACTTTCCAACGTTTTAAAATTAAATAAAACAAGTTTCAAAGTGTATTACTCCATTGAAAATGACTACCAGCGTCTGTATTTTTTTTTGTTGCGCGGCTAGACTCTCAGTGCGAAAATAATCGCAGTGCGAATAAAGGAGCATAGAGTGCGAAAGAAGTCGCAGTCCCCACTGCGAGAAAACTAACACTGTGTTAAAAACCGCAGCGTTGAAAAACTAGCAGAAAATGGCGGATTGTTGCGAGAAAAGTCGCACACGAATTCAAAAGTGCGACTTTTCTCGCAAAATTGTGGTCAAAAATTTAGTGTACAGTCGGACATTCTCTTGTGTTATATATTCTTGGTTGGATTAAAAACAATTCTCAGTTTTTTTTTAAAAATATGTCTGGAAACTTTGTAAAAACGCAGGTAGCACTCCAATCGCGTTTATTTTCTTTAAAAATTTTTATTTCATCTGACTTTTATCACATGATAAGATTAACTATTTGCGTTGATGTTAATGAAACAATTCCATCGCTGATTCTTTTAGTATATAGTCCGGGTTCAAAAGAAAACAACACTTAATGACAAAATAAGCTTTTTTCCTTACTTATAATGCGTAAATCAAAAAATAAAATTCATTGATTCTACGTTTTAAAATGCCTAATAGACTCTCGCACTTACGCGTTAAGAGGTTATTTTTTTGGAGATAATTGGCGTCATTGTGAGATCATAGTATCCCGTCTTCCTTCTAGTGAGGGCGGAGTCACAGGGGGGAAACTATTACATAATGCGCGGAATTCTCTATCGCGACAAAGGTGACTGACCAAAACTGAGAAATGCACGGAAGAGAGAAAAAAACGTAAACGAACACTTAAACCGATTTATTTAAATTAAGTAATTCCGTAGATTTTTTACGCGAGAAAAATCTCCGACACAGAGGGAAAGGATCGCCTGCCTCTGTGGAAAGGGAGGGATTTTCCAATCGATAATTCCAGGGGATTATAGAATGCGCGATCACGACAAAATTTTAAGAACCCTCAAAATGTCATATAGTATTCCTGATCACGTCATATATGCTTTGCTCTGTGAGAATGGTAGTGGGTAGGAGATGTTTTAGCCAATTAACGCTTGGGGAAAAATTTTATCCCAAATGAATGAGAAATATCCATTTTTTCCTAAGCGCTAATTGGCTAAAAATGATTCTATAACGTCATAACTATGTGAAGATATTTAACACTAAACAACTTCCGTTTAAATGAGAGGGATTTGATCATCGTGATTGATTTATTGATTTAGCAATCCGTGGATTTATTTTTAATCGAAAAAGTAGTATTATATACTTTAATAAGGGAGAAAATTTTATCGATATAGGCATCTTGTGAAATTTTAAGAGTTTGAGTCTATTAGGAGCCTCTAATAATACAATTCCAATACAATTTAAAACTTTATGATAAAATAAAAAAAAAACAATTAATGATAATGAAGTTCTGTTTTGTTCGTTTCTTACCAGCAAATAAAATCAACGGATTTTACATTCTTTGGTTGTTTTGGTCATAGTGTTGGAAATTTTGGACACCTAGCTTTCTATTGATAAGAAATTCAAAATGGTAACACGGTATCACTGCCTTTATACCGTAATTTTAGAATTAATTTTGCTGATTTTTTTATTATAGCAAGCAAATTTTTTTATGATCAGTGCGGAAATTTTGTATAAATTTTAAAAAAATTTTAAAATTTATTCCCGTGGTAACCTTATTTTGAAAATATTAATTTGTGATATAATACCTATATAAATTCCTAGTTTAAATTAAAAAAAATTAACCAACCTCAAGCGTCCAATATTCGACTCACAGACGACCAAGACAGAAATAATGGATGAAGAAAAAGAAGAGAACTTTAAACGCGTTATAAACTTTTTTTCACAATACAAAAAAATGTCTTTGCATTTATGTGAAACAGACGTCTATTTTACAAATTTGTTCTTAATATAATGTTTACAGTTTTATGCATATATTCTCATTTTAGACTATATTATTTTTATTGAAAATGTTTGTACTATAAATAATACTATAAAACTTGATTAAAAAATCAAAATCACATTTAAACAATTAATGGATTTTTGAAAAATGACATTTATAACTTATGAAAGAAACATTATGTCAATTGAAAAATCATTAACAAAATTTTAGAAAAATTATAATATTCTTGTAGTTACTACTTTTATTTAATTTATTTATTTTAGGTACGGAAGTAAGCTAGTCCAAATTCATGATTCTACAGAGAACGACTTTGTGGGAAGAATTGCTAAAAATCAAATAAAACAGCTAGGTCAATCAAAATACTGGCTGGGTAAGTCATTCATAGTAAAAACGCATTTTGGATTTAGTGATGGTAACTTAGCAAAATTGTTCGTCCTAAATTACTGACGTAAAAAGATTTTAAAAGTAGTTTCTGTTAGATGGAAATCTCGAAATATAACTTAATTTAATTTTTTAATTTAAATTTAAATTACTGTTTAGCTTTCACCTGTTATTATTAGATTTAAATTTTTAAAAACAAATATTGTT
This sequence comes from Microlaimidae sp. YZB2_3, assembly GCA_030248175.1. Taxonomy (NCBI): domain Eukaryota; kingdom Metazoa; phylum Nematoda; class Chromadorea; order Desmodorida; family Microlaimidae; species Microlaimidae sp. YZB2_3. The sequence continues at coordinate 17,665 of JASAMX010033189.1, forward strand.
GTTTCGTTTATCGTAAACACGGCGGGTATATAAATGTAGCAAAATAAAAGCATTTTTTAAAAACTGTTTTACCACTCAAAAATAATTTTTTTACAAATCTTAGTTTGTTTTATATGAAATTTACTAATTAAATATACGCTGGTGGTAACGCAATAGTTTGATAACGATGCAGTTGGATAAACATTTGAATAGAAGGCCGCCATTTTTTATTAGGAAAAAAAATTACGATAGTTTTGACAGAATATTTGTGAACTCTAAAAAGGAAACACTAAAGAATCAAACACTTCCGAATTGAATAATTTTGTCAAATTTTAGTGTACTTATATAGCGATCACAGTTTCTATATTATACATATCTGCATCGCTTCTTTGACGTATAAAAAGCTTTTTTACATCTTTTGTTATTGAATTTTTATATAACTTAGTTATCAATTTTTTTAAACAAATTCTAATTTGGAAATCAAATTATTTAAAAATACAATCACAAAATTATAATTAATATCAGTATGTATTTGATACCCACTGGTGTACTTTACTTTTATTTTTTTGTGGTTGCATTGAACGCTTAAAATTTAACTCGTTGTTTTACCAGAAAAGAACATAAAACAGTAAAAAATTCCCCTTAAAAATAAACTTTTAATTAAACACAGAAGATATTAAACCAATTTTTTCTAATGTTTTTCAGCGAAACTCAGCAAACCGTGATAGTATTTCACTTTATTTTTGTTTGTATAAACAAACTTCCGAAATACATTTGACTTTTTATAATTCGACCTGCTATTTTAATCAAAAAATTATGAAGAGTCATTTAAAATCTTTTATTAACGACGCTTTTAAAATATTAACAATTGGTTTTTTTATTCATCTAAAAATTTCATGTCCCACAAAAAAATTAAAACTCATAGTTTTTTGTGAAAACAAATTCAACTGTTTTTCGTTGATTCTTAAGCTTAATTTTTGCGATAATAATGTGAAAATAAACTAGTACATAGGTTTTACACTTATAGTATATCTACAAATGTCACTTTCGTATTTATTTGTTATTTCAAAAAAAGTATGACTGGCAAAAGACGCGTTTCGCTCTTTTGCCAGATTTTTTTGTTTGGAATCTGGGGAATAAACTGCCCAACGGCTAATTGGCGATTTGGAAATTATTCAAATTTTCTGCTGAAATAACAAAACCTTAGAGATTCAAAACGTGGGGTCCTAAAAAATTCAATGGGGCATTTTAAAAATCTCCTTTCCGTAAAAATAGTACTAACCAATAAACCTTTTCTAGGCATATTGAAATCCAGATATAATTCGATATGAATTTTACAGTTAAAAGCAGTTTAGAAAGTAATAGTGATTTTAGCATAGTTGATTATTTAAAATATATTGCATTTATAAAAAACTACCTAAAATATAATCTAAAGTCTTATACAGTTTACTCAAAGATTTTTCTATATATAGTACGAAATAATAAACCTTTTCCGGGCATTTAATTGATATAACTCGATATGAATTTTGCAGTTGATAGCAGTTAAGTAGTTTATAGTCTAGCTTAGTTGATTATTTAAAAAATATCGCATTTATAAAAATATACCTAAATTTGATTTAAAAGTCTTTTTCAGTTTATTAATCGTTATACTTTTTAACCAGTTATTAGATAGGAACTTTTATTTTGTTTGTCCACCAAGGCGTGATGACCGAGGGGCGAATTTTTTATTATAGGGAAGATATAATTTTCACTTGCGGCAATCTAATAAATTGTTGCAAAGAAAAAAAAAAAGAAAAAAATATAGATTTTTAAAAAAAGTCTTATTTTGAAAATATTTTTTAAACGAAAAAGATAAGGGTTTTCCAAAAACTATTGATATTTCTAAATTGTTTTACTTACCTGATTACAACGCTCACAAAAAATACGATGAAATGTTTAGACAAAAATTTACCATTGCGTAAAGGAGCAGTACAGAGTCAAATTTTTGCTTTCGATTTTAGAAATGTTTTGTCTTTTTTTCAAAAGTATAACCCAGTGCCCCAGAACTTTTTTGTCAAAATATCTTTAACGGTTCAAAAGATATGACTTCTTAAAAGTGACTAAAATGGAACTATTTTAGATCATTTTCTCCTTGAACAATTTATCTTTCACTACACTCATTTTTGTTGCAAAAAATATGAAAAAAAACAACGTAGTTTTAGCATTATTATAACCACCCTTAATGTATATTTTAACAAAATATTTGTGAAACTTTGTGTTTTAGTAAAAAACCTTTGATTTTTACCCTATTTTTTGTGACCTTTAGGATGCGCAGAAGTGCGAGTGGCAAATTTGGTTGGTATTAATGAATTTAAGTTTCTTGATAAACTGTTTTTCTGATTTTTAAAATTTCTTAAAAAAATGAAACCAATAACTCAGAATGTTTTACTAAAACACAAATATTTTAAAAAAACCTTTTGTTAAAATCTACAATCAGGGTGTTAAAATGAAGTTAAAAACACGTCTGTTTTTTAGATATTTTTTGTAACAATTTTATAAGTAGCGAAAAAGAAAATGTTCAACAAAACTGAGCGTAGTAAAGATGAAATTGTTCATCTACTGAATGGCTTAAAAATCTCTATTTTGTCCATGTTCGCAAGGTAATATCTCTTTATTCTTTAATCGTTAAAGATATTTTTACAAAAATGAACTGCTATATTTTAAGGCACAGGATGTTTTATAAAAAATAAAATCACGAAACTCAGGAAAACAGATCTATTTTGCAACAAAACTCTGATATACTAAAACATGCACTAGCAGGCTTAAATATTACTGAAAAGTGGGCAATAAAAAAGTCAAACGATCCATCAAAAAATCCCCGCAGCATATTCAGAAAGTAAAACCTTTTTTTATCCGTGTTGGGACAGTCCACTAGCGGCATTTTAACTACCGGCCATATTTTTTTAATGTTTTTTAACAGTATTTATATAGTTTATGCATATTTTTCAGAATACATGACTTTTCAATGTTAAAATTAATTGTTATATTGCTAAAATTTAACGCCAAAATGTTATAAATTGATTTAATACTTACAAAATTTCGTAATGTTTACATCCGTTTCTTCATCGGAAATTTTGCTGCCTCCTACCTGCCTCCTCACCTTTATATGCTTTAACATAGGAGGCAGGGCTAATTGCCTCCTACGTGCCTCCACCGTACATCGTAGCTGCCTCCGAGGCAGTTTTATCTGCCTCCTACCTGCCTCCAGTTTTCCGGAGGCAGGTTTAAAAGCCGTGCTTACCGGGTTATAAGAGATTTATGTATTTCAGGTCTGATAAGTCACCAACAGGAGCAAAACTCACAGTTGTACCTCTGGTCGGATGGGAATGTCGTTTCGAGGTTCGCCGGATTTTGGGCTCTCGGTCAGCCGAACGTCGGAATGGGTAGTTGTGCGGCTGTAAGATTATTCTTTAATTATTCTTTTAAATGAATTAAATTATAGTTTATTTCAATTAAAATTATCAATTTTATTTAAATATAATGGAATTAAATACTTTTGGAAACTTGTTTTGTATTTCAACTATATTGTGTTTTTGCGTGTCAATTGACACACCTTTTCTTTCTTAAAAATCCATAATCATATCATCATATCATTCGACAACCATCATACTTAGCGAAAAACAGCATAGATTTTTGTAGTTAGTTATACATGTTTTTACCCAACGTATTTGAGTTGCTTGACAAAGACCTGTTTTATTCAGTGTTGAAACGTCGCCGTTTTACCAATAAAAATTTTAATACAGTTTTTAATTTGCTCAAAGCCATGCTAACAGTGCAAAATACTTCGAATACATGTTTCTTTAAATGTTATTTACTGTGGCTTAACTTTTCGTCCCTACCTTTGGCTACAGGAGGTCCCTATAAAACGGCATTGAATTGTTCATATTAAAACAATTATCAAAATCCCAGTAAGTTAAGTGAAAATAAAGTTGGAAATAATTTTTCCAAATCCTTAGTATTCCGATATAAAGATTACGGGAGATGAAGGTTTTAATACTCGTCTTATTAAGAAAATCTCGCGCGTCTGATTAATCACCCCGGGTCGCATTTAAGATGGGCGGAAAATCTTCGGATCAATTAAAGACAGGCGTTTTTCTGGGCAATTGCCAGATTTTTAATTAATATTTTGAGGTGTTTTTTTGCAAAGTTTACTTTTTCAAAATCGCAACACAATATTAAAACATCTGCTAAAATATCTATCGTTTAACATGTTTTTCTGATACACGTTTACTGCCCTTACTAGGTCGCGCCCTAATTACGGCCCTTAAAAACCCCGATATGTATTAGTATTAGCTTTAACTCAATCAATAAATCGTTTTCTAGTTTTATTATATTTACAAAATTCTTGATTTCGTCTTAATAACACTCAAATAATCACAATTTTTGTACAAAATTGACAAAGGAACAATTTTTTGTTACTTGGAAATTGAATTTTTGATAGTTTTAAATTAGTGCGTTCCAAGTTAAGGCAGTAAATATGTGTGAGCACAGTGTTAAGAGAATATTTATTATTATGTTACATATTCTTGGTAATAGTTGTTTTGTAGGCGGCCACCAACAAGAGCTATGGTAATTACGAATATACATGGGAATTTACCATGTGCAATCATCTTCTGCCTTTCGTCTGCCAAATGCCAGCTTGTGTCAGAGGTAATATTTATTAGTGAATACTTAATTAGATTGTTAATTGTGTTTAAGTTTCTATTATTAATATTGATTTTATTTGAAATAAAGAGTTTTTGTTTATTTGACGAGTAATTTTAAATTGGCGACATCTATTATCGGTTTTTATATCTATACATGTTATTATATCGTCTGTGAAAATGGCGATTTCAAGGTCCCGACATTAATACTGAAAAAAATGTCACCATGAGAAAAAAATTGTTACTTCTGTCCTTCGAATTCACGTTTTAAATTGTTCGCATTTTCTCCAAAGGATTTATATAGGGGTGCAACACAGGTGTAACTCGCAACAATTACCATTGAAATATAATCTTTTTTTTGTTTACAGATTTTAAATCCATACTGATAAATTGTTTTGCACATAAAGTCCAAAAATAACAGTAAAACTGGTGTAAACTGATAAAAAGCTGCGTAATGGATGATAATTTCATTTTATAAAATTTTATTACATTACTCAGAGAATTACTCAATTAAACTCAAAGACTGTCTGGAAACGCAAAATCTAACAGGTCAATGTTTCTGCATAAAATCCGTAAACCGATATTAATTCGATATAATGCCACTTTAATTTTTTGATTTATCTTCAAAAGACAAATCGATTAGCAAATCGACAAATCGCAGTTTATTGCATTGCTTTTGTGATAATCTTCATTTTATTATTTATTTTTTTTACAATTATAAAAATAATGCAATAAACTGCGGTTTGCGTTTAATTAACAAATTGCGGTTATTCCTTTAAAATAGGCAGAATTTAAAATAGTTACTATAATTTTAAATAAAAATTAAATAAACAGCGCTTAATTTTCATTTTAACATAATTTTGACTATTTCAGAATTGTTTCAGGCATTCCAAATAATTATAAATGGACTGCTTGGCAGTTTATCAAAAATTGGCTTATTTATGGGCTGAAATTACGATAAAGTCGCAGTTTCAAAGTATATATTAAGAAAATTAAGGCTGTTTGGAACAAATTAAATTATGTTAAAATTAAGTTTTCAAGAAGTCTTGGCAAAACTCTTTCGTTTTTTGATTTGCCGCTACTACAAGGCATTTTGATTTACTTTTATATAGACTAGTTGTAAATATACATTTTTTATTTTACGAGAGAGGGTACTAAAAGAAAAAATAAGATTAAAAAAAATCGTAGTTTTCTTAGTTTTTTTAGTTAACCTATCCTTAATTGAAATTTATACACAAGGATATGGTTCACTAGGTTAAAGTTCTTTAATGTATCAGTTTGTGCTACATAAATTTTGGTTTTTCAAATAACATCGCATCAGTTTAGAAATCGCCACTAAAATAGTATTTTCGTTGAAAATGATTTTGAAATAGCAAAAATTAAATAAAAACTTGTGTTTTAAAACTAATTTTAAACCTACATAAGTTTTTTTAATGTTCTGGCTCTAAAACTATTCAAAATTTAAAAATTAATTTTTAAAAGTACATTCCAAACTTTAAATAAAAGTATTTTTTGTAAATAAAACCTTAAAAAAGTGGAAACTAAGCGCGAAAGCAGCGCCTTACCTACGAAGCGCCAAAAAACTAAAAAACCCCTAAAAAGATTTTGCTTTTGTAATATTAAGAAGTATTTAAAATATATTAAAGGGAAAGGGTCGAGATTTTAAACTAATAAAAATTTGAAACCGTAAAATGTACTAAAGACGAATTCTATCAGGGTGAAAACAGCAGGGTAGTAAAGTAACCACTCGTTTTTCGAGAAATATCACGTGTAGAAAAACGCCTGACGCAACTTAATAATAATTGGTTACATCATCCCTGCCAACTTTTTTATTATTTTTATTTTAGCGCGTTTATTTTTCTTTTCTTTTCCTGACGGCGAGCGGTGACGCCCTTAATTTCAGTCTGAAGGATTTTAACTATAGTCGCTCTCTGTTTTTCAATTTTCCCTTTACGTAGGGTTGGCGCTGGTTGCCATGTACCCTCTTCCCACACTAAAAAACCCTTATTCAGAACTAATCTATTCAATTCGACTTATTGGTGTTGTGCGGATTAAATTTAGAGTTGTGTAAATAATTCATTATGTATTAAAATATCTATATCACTTTAAATTTGGTATAATGTTAGGTATTGTGTAAAAATACATACTAATTGTCAGAAACAACTCTTTCTGATTGTTTAGACCAAAAGATGATTTTGAAACGCAAAAAATGTTAGTTTCTGCTGTTTTGATTTTCTGTATGCATTTCGGCTTTTATAGATAGATTTATAATCAGGAGAACTTAATGTTGACTAAAATTAAGTTACCCTTCTTTTTCAATACAGAAAAATATTATAGCACGATGACACGTTAAACTAAGGCTAAAAAAATTATTGTTTAAAACTTGCAATGCAAAAACAAAAAAAATAAATAACAAAGAACTCAAAGAAAATTTGACAAATTAGGATAATTTCTTCTTTTAAAATTATTATCTCTAAAGGTTCATAAATAATGTTTCCCGGAACTAAGGTGAAATGTTATAATTTTCAAAGCTTTGTTGCCCTTACCGGAGCTATGGAGCTCCGATAGGGGAACTCCTTTGTAAGAAACCGTTGGTAAAACTTATTTTTTGGTGTTGGCGGCTTTTTTTGATGTGCTTATTATCTCTTGGATCATAAATATAAATATAATATAAAAAGTATTAATTAAAAACAGTAATTAAATTAAATTAAAATAAAACAGGTTAAAAAAATTTATATAAAAAGTATTAATTAAATAGTAATAAATATAAATATAATATAAAAAAGTATTAATAAGAAACATTTTAATTGCTGTTAGGATCGTTCTTTTGCCTAAATGGACGCTGCGTGAGTGAAAACGCCCGGTGTGACGGTTTCGACGATTGTGGAGACTACAGCGATGAATTCGATTGTCAAGGTACTCTAACAACTCCCGTTGTGATGATGTTTCAAAAATATGACGCCTTATAAAAACGAGTTCTAATGTAAAAACGACGGCTGACGGTATAACGCGGCACGTCAGTTAATGAGATACTTATAGGCAAATAAAATCTAGCTGACCGCGAAAATTGCAGTATTGAATCAACTATTTAACAACAAAGCTATTCAAAATTTTTAACAAAATCGCTTTAATAATAAAGATCAAAACCCATATTTTAATAATTATTTATCAATTTACTTAATTTAAAACCCAAATGCAAATTTTTAAAGGGCCAAAGATTGTTAATTCTTGTATATTTTGTAAAAAGGTGGAATTAAAAAAAAATTCTGCGTTCTTATTTGTTTTTTTTAAAAAAACGTCATTACCGCACAATTTTAATTGGTCCCCTCATGTCTGCATTCTAAATTTCAGCGTCAGCCAGATATAATTCAACCATAGGCCGGAGATCAGAAGTTCAAGTCTTTTATTGCCAATTTATTAGCCGGAAAAACCTAAAAATAACAAACTGTTCGCATTTTTTTAAAAAAAACTAGATTTATTTAGTCTTACTTTTCTGGAGGTCACATAATAAATAGACAATTTAATATAACAAAAATAAACTGAAATTGAAATTGTCAGAATTAAAGTCCTGACTATAGTTTAAAATGGATGGAAATTATAATGGCAGTTCAAAATTTTTTAATTAAATAAAATTTTTGTCGAACTATCGTATGCGGAAAGCTTAGTAAGGTGGGTGGTTTATTTAATGTATTAAAGGTATCAATTTATCAATTCTTGCAATAATAAAAATAAAAATCTTCCATAATACTGTTTATACAAAAAGCCAAATGTATTATAAAAACCTCTCTGCGTAATTTTTCACTTACGATATTTTCTAATTTTGGGAATTTTTTACTGTTTACATCTTAGTTACATCCTTGGGTAGGTATACATAACAAGGCATTACCACGTTTATTGCAGAGTGCAATTAGTTATATCGGTTATTTAGGACAAAGAGGGAATGCGGGCTGTATGAAATATGAAAAAGGCGAATCTGGAACTTTTCAATCCCCAAATTATCCGTCCAGCTACTCCCAGGACGCGAACTGCCGCTGGGTCATGGAAGGTCCCATAAATTCCCGGATTCAATTGCAAGTAAGGGTTAAAACTATTTCACTTAAAAGTGCCGTGCTGAATCAAATTTTTATTATTTTTAAAATCATTTAATTAGTGTAAAAATTGATTAAGTTTTAACAACTTTGCACAACTTTAACGTTAGCACATTTTATTTAACCAATAATAAATAACTTCTTTAGAATTGCTTTACGATGTGTTAAACTAAGCCTTTGTTTTCTTTTAGTTCGATTTCTTTGAAACTGAGGAAAATTTTGACATTGTGCACATTTTCGACGGAGGTCCAACTGAAAACGCCAGTGCTGTAATTGCAACTTTATCAGGAACTCAAGTAAGTCTTATCTTCTCAGCGTATAGTTTTTTATATGATAAATTAAATTTCTGATTTACGATACTATTATTATTTCTGGATTTTTTTTATGACATTTAATTTATGATAAATCAATTTGTACTTTTTAAAAATTTTGTTGGTTTGTAACATAGCAAACTTTTGGTTCTTTCAAAATTTTAACGATTGTAAACGTTTAAGATCAAATACAAATAGCAAAGCACTGAGTAATTGAAAATCTTTCTTTCACTGAATAGCAAATATTTTTTGAAAAAAACTATCTCACATTAAAAGTTTCCTTTTGATTTTTGTAAGGATATTGAGTTATGTTTGTCCGTCCATTTGTAACTTCGGTTAATACAACGATACATATTTAGCAAAGTTTTACTATATTTAAATTTTACGATGACATAATCGTAATTTTTTAAAGCACGTAGAAAAAGCAGTTTGATTTAAATTACAAACAAGCATTTTAGATTGAACTTATTACACGAATTACTTTTTATCTGTTGCCAGGTTTTGAATGTAGCGAAAAATTAGCGTATGGAGAGCAGAGAAAAAAATAATACATTAGAAATTTTTTTTCAATTAAATTTTATTCAAATATGAAAAAAAGCAACTCGTGGTTTTAATTTTTGTTTTTTTTTCTCGATTTTTGATGTTCTTAATTTTAGAATATTTCGGAGCTCCTTTAGTCAAATACGAAAAGAAGCAACTTATGGTTTTAATTTTTGTTATTTTTTTATGATTTTTGATGTTCTTAATTTTAGGATACTTCGGAGCTCCTTTAGTCAAATACGAAAAAAAGTAACTCATGGTTTTAATTTTTGTTATTTTTTATGATTTTTGATGTTCTTAACTTTAGAATACTACGGAGCTCCTTTAGTCAAATACGAAAAGAAGTAACTCATGGTTTTAATTTTTGTTATTTTTTATGATTTTTGATGTTCTTAACTTTAGAATACTACGGAGCTCCTTTAGTCAAATACGAAAAGAAGCAACTCATGGTTTTAATTTTTGTTATTTTTTATGATTTTTAATGTTCTTAATTTTAGAATATTTCGGAATTCCTTTAGTCAAATATGAAAAGAAGAAACTCATGGTTTTAATTTTTTGTTATTTTTATGATTTTTGATGTTCTTAATTTTAGGATACTTCGGAGCTCCTTTTAACATCAAGTACTAACATGCTGACAGTGAAGTTTCGTTCGGATTCCAAAGTTCAAACCAGAGGATTTCAAGGAACTTGGAGAGCTAGTAAGTATTCGTTATTAAACATAATGCTGTTTTGCCCGAACATATTGCTCAGAATGCAGAATGCAAATTTTAAAAAAAATTAAAATTTAACTCAACATGAGTATTGCTAAATCAATTTTAACGTTTAAAATCGCTTAATTTGATAATTCCTAGGGTTTGAATCAGTCATTTATTATACGAAAAAACTCAATTTCAATAATATGAGTTCATTTATTTTCTTCTTTTCGAAAGTTAAATTAAGGTTTGTAATGTCTCTACCACAGTACTTCTTTCAAATTGTCGAGCACAAGTGCGAAAAATTGAGCACAAGCAAAAAATTGCGAATTTTCCCAGAAGTTTACTTGTAAATTTTCAGTTGAAAATTTCAGATACAGTTTAAATTTTTTGGCTATATATTCTTGCAACATTTTATTTTTGATTTTTAATACATGTTTTTAATGTATTTTTTTATTAAATCCGAACTTTTTTTAGGTACGGGGTCTTTAGAGCCACAAGCAGGGAACTTGGAGCCATGGAAAATTTTTGGGAACTTGGAGCCACGAGCAATGGGAACTTGGATCCTTTAAGAAAAAATGGTTTAGGATTATATTTAGGCTTCGCTTTGGCTTAGGAACACGTTTTAGCGATTTTTTTTTTCATTAAATCCAAGTTTTTTTAAAATTTAGCTGCTGTTAAATGTGGCGGTAGCTTAACCGCTCAGTCTTACACGCAGACGATCGAAACCCCCAACTATCCGAAGCCGTATCCGAATGGTTTGGAGTGCGTGTGGACGATCGACGCTCCGAGAGGGGAATTAATAACATTAGATGTAAGTTGATAGCTAATGTTTTCTTAAGGCTGGTTCATACTTATGTAAAAACGTCCTTTGGACAAAGTCCAAAGGACAAACACAGCGTGTAAACGTATGTAAAAATGTCATTTGGACTTTGTACAAAGAACGTTTTTACATAAGTATGAACCAGCCTTTACTTTTATTTAAAACACGTTTGAAATTTAAAAACCTCAATACGATGGCTACTATTCGCAATTTAAAATGGATGTTTTTTGCTCTGTGGGAATTAAAGTACTGTAGGAGGCGCTAAAAATTTGAGATATTCACGTTCATCAGAGATTGCCTTTTTCCCGTGCACCCATTGGCAGGAAGTGATTTTATAGCGTTATAAATTGTGGAAATTTTTAACACTGAATAACTTCCGTTCAGATAGGTGGGTTTCGACCATCGTAAATTTCCACAAATTTTATTTTATTTGTTTTTTATTGAAAGGCGCTTACGATTATCATTATTCAATTATTTTTATATAAATTCAGGATATAATAAAGATATTTTTTTTAATTGCAATCTTTTTAATTTAGGTAAGAACTTTTTGACTTTTATTTATGAATTTCTCCCATTTTCATACACTTTTTAATTGCAAATTAGCTTGTGCATTTAGTAAAATAAATAAAACACTAAAAACATATCTTTCAATTGTAGACCATTGAGGTTTTGGCGCAGTGGCTGAACGTACGTCTTGCTTACTAGAGGCTGGTTCATACTTATGACAAAACGTCCTTTGGACTTTTTTCCTTTGGACGAAGTATAAATGCTACTTAGAATTCGTCCTTTGGACAAAGTCCAAAGGACAAAATCCAAAGGGAAAAGTCCAAAGCACAAAAAGTATGAACACGTTGTCCTTTGGACTTTGTCCTTTGGACAAAGTCCAAAGGACGTTTTTACGCTGTATTTCTCCTTCGGACAAAGTCCAAAGGACTTTTGTCCTTTGGACTTTGTCCAAAGGACGTTTTTTCATGAGTATGAACCAGCCTTAAGAGTCTCTGGATCGACTCAGACACGCTACAGTGTGATGATATTGATTACTTTATTAATATTGTTATATCATTATTTGCTTGAGCAGTTAGTGCTGAGTAACATCGGCCTTGCCTGTCCTTCTTAATGGGAATTGTAATATATATCCACTATAGATTCAGCATAGTCTATGTCTCAAGTTATGCGGTATACCATTCCGGTGTCGCGGGATATCTTTTCCCCCCTTCTTTTTTCCCCCCGGAAGATTTATCCCGGTAAAAAGCCGGAATAGTTTCCCCCCGGAAAAACTATCCCGCTAAAACACCGGTTAATTCTTTCCCTCCTGGGTAAATTCTTCCCCCCCCGGAAAGACTATCCCGGTTAAAAACTGGGATATTCTTTCCCCCCTCTTTTTTATATTGTTGTTCGTTTGTTATGAATTTTAGCTTGGTTTTAAGGTTTTGCTTAGGCTGCTTAGGGAAACTAAGGTTTAAAATGGTTAAGGTAGTTCATGGGTTTTATTTCAATAATTTTATGAATTTATGAAGGTATCATGATAAGAAAATAATCATTTTAATTTAATGACGTGTTTTCGAAGAATGCGCAAAATTAATATTATAAACTTTATGCAAATTTTTGAAGGGGGAAAGAATATACCGGTAAAAACTTTCCCCCTGATTATAACGCTAAAATAGAAAATTACAAACAAAATTAAAATCGTGAGTAAACATGTTTTAATGGAATTTATTATATAAAAATTGGTATTTGAGCTAATAAAGGTACAGCTATTCAAATTATTTTTAAAAATTCTAAGTTTATATGATTTTAAAATTAAAAAGCATGGGGGAAATCTATCCCGGTATATTCTTTCCCCCGGGGAAAGAATTTACCGAGGGGGGAAAGAATATCCCGGGGGGAATAATTTTTAGGGGGGAAAGAATATCCCTTGACACAGGCATTTCACCGTTACTCAACACAAATGAGTGAAAATCGTCATCAAATACTCGTAACTGTAACTCTTTTTATCCCTAAAACACAAGCAATATAAACAATTTGAGTCGGAGTCACGTTGATTTTATACTGATTGTGACTCCTTGTGTCAGAGTAATGACGATTTGTTCATCATACCGTCCAGTTCAACTGTCGTGTTAGGATATAAAACGAGTCACAGTTAGGAGTATTTCGCGACGCGTCTGACTCATTGTGTCACAATAACGATGTTATTGTGGAACCAAACCGAGTATAGAAAATATATCGTGGTCTCATTATATTATCATGTTTGCATATTTTCAGTGGGATGTTCGATTTGTAAAACAAATAAAGTGGAGAATTTCTATTTCGAAAAAATTCAAGCATTACGGTGGCTTCCGTCTAGTATGCTATGCAGACCTATGCGATATAACTCACTTTGATAATACGTTTATTATACATATACTAACTTTACTGTAGTATTTATTTTAGATAAGAGATATAATGCTTGAACCCAGCAAGGACTATATCGTGGTGTACGACGGTTCTAATCCGACCGCTCCGATTTTAATGCGGTTTTCCGGCGTTTTTGAAGGCCCTCAAATAATAATGTCAAGTCAAAATAGGCTATACATATACTTCTTCACAAATTACGCAGTTTCTGGGCGCGGATTTGCAATAAACTACAAAAGTGGTAAGGTTTATTTCGTTTGATTTGTTTATGCGTCTGTATGCTTGTGCAAAAGCGGTGCGTTTTGGTTCGTTCGATTTGTTTGTACGTTTATGTGATTGTGCAAAGGCATTTAGATGCAGTTTGGTTAAGTAGTAAGTTAATTTCGTTTAAATTGGAAATACGTGGAGCTAACGGTTTGCTCGGTTTCAAGCTCATTTGACTTGAATTTCCCTCGGCTTTAAAATTCCTCAGTTTTAATATCCTTCGGATCGAAGTTTCTGCAGCTCTAAGTTCCCTTGGTTCCAAGCTATTTAAATAATTTGCGTTTTTACCAGTCCAAAAATAAAATAGCCCAGAGAAGCGAAGTGGCACTGTGTCTCTCCTAAAGTCTTGTCAGCCATTTTATGACTTATCATTTACGTTATTATTATAAGAATCTAGAAAAAAGCAATCTAGAAACACTTATGGTCTTATAGAGCTATAATTTGGAGCCCAATGAAAAAACTTAAAATTAAAAAAAACACGGGAACTTAGAGCTGTGTCTTAAAAGCCGTTTAAACCTAAATCTACAAATCTGTTTAAGATTTATTTTTTGCAAGCTTTAATTCTAAATTATATACGAGAAAAAAAGTCCTTCTAGTTATTTTTTAAAGTTGTTTTTGTTCCGTAAAAAAATTTTTTTAACCACTCTTATCTTAGTTTTGTTCGAATAGCCCCAAATATAACTTATACTTAAGTGCACCTTGATTCGTGACGATTTTTTTAGGTTGCGAAAACGTAATTGCGGAAACGCACGGGACTATAGTGTCCCCTGGACATCTGCAAGTCAACTATCCCAATTCACAGAAGTGCAAATACACTCTGATTGCTCCTGAGGGCACTAGTGAGGCTGTAACACTGGCTGTCAACTACTTTGACGTTGTCCAAGACGATTATTTGAGGGTACAGTTGTCTTTAATATAAAAAATAAATAAATAAAACTAATACCAATATAATGTTTTAATGCATAAATAGTTTAAATTAATTTTTTTTACAAAATCAATGAATGAATTGTGTGAAATCGAAAGAGTTTAATGATTATAAAAGTGCTCGCATAAATGTTTATTTTAAGTCATAAAAACTTAGTGTATCTGACTTAATTTCGGCCAGGCCTTAATTTCGGCCACCATTTTAGGGTGTTACAAAATTGGCTTATTTTTAAAAAACAAAAGAACTGACACAAAAGTAACTGGATAAATGTTGGATAAAGTGTTTTTGCAAAAGTTTTTTATTTGTGTTATTCTGCATTACCAAGATTTTCATACAAAAAGTGAATATTTTGTGATTTTCTGGATTTTTGCTTTGCGTTTAAACTGCATCAAATTTAGAACGAAGTACTGTATAACTTTAAAATAACTTCTATTTAAAGCTCAATATTGCTAATTTTCATGTTTTGATATTTTCTTCAAAACCATTTTGCAATGCGTTTAACTAAATGCGCATTTTAAGATTCCGTTAATTTCGGCCACCTTAAAATTCACATGAAAGAACCTTTTTAACGCGATTTGCCCCCATCTTATGTACGGGTAGGGTTACATAATACATAAATTACTAGGTTGTATTAAATTCTGAATAGACCGGAAGGAATTTCTCAAAAATAATATAGAAACACAAAAAAAGTCAGGCGGAGGTATGCAGTCATGTAGTGAATATATAGTAAAAATCAATGTTAATGGGGTTTCCCCCACCCAACCCACCACTCACTACGATATAGAGTTCCAATGCTTCAAAAAGTTGTGAAAGTAAATTAAAACATAGTAAAAATGTCAGGTTATTTCCTTTGGTGGAGAGATGCATTCATAGGAATCACCTAGTAATAAGCTGTGCGGGCTGGAGTAATCCAACTACCAATTGACTAGGTATGAACTATCAATAAACCGGTAGATGAATTTCTCGAAGATTATTGAAATGCAGTAAAAACTCAGATAGAAGGTAAAAAGGTTATTTTCTTGGCGGAGGAATGCAGTCAGATAGGAAACATCAAAGATAGGCAAGGGTTGGTGTGTAATTATGCCACTCCTTAACTATTATAACGTCTTGTTTATCATTAAAGTTGATAATGTTGGGTTATGTAATCGTTTTTTTGCGTTTTAGGTTTTTGTTTTTGTTTTTTTCAAACCTAAAAGGTGGCTGAAATTAAGGCGGATTTTGTTTTTTGTTATTTTTAGGTTAAAAATATAAAAAACTTAATAGAGTGGAATAAAATTTTTACCAGGCTTTCTGTAAAGTTGGCTGGCTGTAACAAAAGCCATTTGTTAAAATATTTTTTCACACAAAAAAATTCAACAAAATGTTTTTTTGAGGTTTTGACATAATTATTTAAAGTCTTGCTAATAGCTATGAAACTTTGCAAACCGGAAAAAATTAAGTTATATGTACAAATAACAATACCTAAGGATAAATTTTCAACTTATAAAACTATTTATCGTTTGTTTTAGCATTAGTTACAGCCAGCTTTTTCTGGGTGGCCGAAGTTAATGGCACGCGGCTTAACTTCGGCCACTATAAAAAAGTTGAAACCTCAGTTGATTTTTAAGTGTAACAGAAATTTTTAAGTTTTGCACTGGAATAACAAAAATATCTGTCGTTTGATTTTTAGACCAAATCCTGGCTCGATTAGAAGTGCAAAAAAAATTATCAAAAAAAATGAAAAAAGTGGCCGAAATTAAGTCAGTTATCCTAAAATCAAAAGAATTTAACGTTTATAAAAAATTCTAGCACAAATGTTCATTTCAAGTCATAGAGACTTAAAATTAAAAGAATCTAACGAATATGAAGAATTCTAGCATGAATGTCTGTTTCTAGTTAGAGAGACATATAATTAAAAGAACTTAACGAGTATAAAACTTCCAGCATAAATGTCTCACAAATACCTTTTTCAGATCTACAAATCGACAGATCAAAGCGGGGAAGCTGTCCACAGCGGCAACGGATTCGGAGGCCAGAACCGGCCAGATGCCACCATGCTGTCAGAAAACGGCGGGTTTCATCTGATCTTCGAAACCAACCCGATTGAAACTGGATCCGGCTTCAACATGACTTTTTCCACTAGTAAGTCCTTTATAGGTGAAATACTTTTAAACAACCTTGTTTGTTACTGGCTTTTATACACCCTTATCCTAAATAAGCTTGAAACAATCGCTTAAGTAAGTTTTTAGGCACTTGGTTATGTTTATAAAGTTGCTTTGTTTCCCGCGATTGAGTTTGAAAACTCAGTGGCGTAACTTAAGCTACTCTGTGGTACCACAATTGTTAATCAACGACTATGGCACCATATAGCGACCGAAGTATTAAAGTTGTCACAATAATTGTGACGATATGACTTTTTAAGCGCTTGAGTACGTTTATAAAGTTCATTTTCTCCTGGTGATTGATTTTATGAAATTTATTAACGTGACTTACGCGCCGTGACGTTGTTGCACACGTTGCAATTCGCGCCTGAACGGTGTTATATAGTGGTTTGTACGTAATTGTCGCTAGAATCAGGCCGCATGCAAGTTGTACATCTATTAACAGAGAGTGGGTTTTTTAAAATGATTTCCTATATTTGTAACTGCTTTTTAGACTGTCCACCCCTGGAAGCTCCTGAGGAGGTCGTGCTTTCCACCTTGCTTACTGGTTTTGGTACTGAGGTCACCGTATCTTGTCCCAGGGGATTTGAATTTGTAAACAGTGTGGGAAATCAGTTCCAGGTCAAGTGTATGCTGGGCGGCACCTGGAATGACCCTGTCATACCGGCTTGCCAACGTAAGATTAACTTGGTTTTATCCTAACCTAGCATTTTAGAAATAGTTGGTCCCAATTAAAAAGTTATGCCAAATTAGAAGCTTTTTATAAAGTTATTGTATTGCTAAAATTTAGACTTTTTGGGAAGTTTTAAAAGAGTAGTGTGCAAAAATGTTTTTTTTTTTGTTTTCAACTTTTATTTTGGAAAGGACATTTTTTTATTTTTCAAACCTCACGTAAATTAAAACTAAATCAAAAAAAATAAAAAAAATTTTTACAACATTACTTATAATTTAACTATTTTATTCTTTTTTTTCTTTTATTACAGCCGTTTATTGCTCACCGGTCCCTCAGATCCGCAACGGGTTTGCAGTGGAAGCGACCAATGTCACATACGGGGGCGTGGCCAAGTACCAGTGCTACGCCGGATTCCACTACGCCAGTGGAAAGGACACAGAGGAGATTTACTGCACGGAAAAAGGCAATTGGACACCCACACCCAACTGCAAAGGTAAACACAAAGACTCAAATACCGCATGGTGACTCAAATACCGCGTACTCAAATACCAGTGTACCAAGTATGTATTAGAAAGAATACATAACAAAGAACTTTGTCTAATAAGTTTTGTCCCTATCTGTGTATCGCAGTGGAAAAAATTTAATCCTTGTCGTAGCTGCGGAGCGGCCACCAGGTCACTTAATTTTGGCTACCAAGTACTTGGAAAAAATTTTGCTAATTGAGCTTTAATAATTGTAGTTTTTCTAGTTTTTCAATATTTATTTGAATGATATCTGGTTTTTGCGCTATTTTGGCTACGTGAGGTATCATCGTAAGTATTTCCGTGAGGAAGTCATCTTTCTGGTGATAACAGCCCAAAAACAACAAACGTTGCAACGAATTGCGACAAAATTTTGTGGAAAACTTTCTTATTCGTTAACTTATAAAATATTACAAATAAAACGTGCCTGTTCTGCCGCTGTTAACAAATATTTCTGTAGATTAGACAGATGCCTTATGATGATTGCGCAAAACAATCGAAACTGCAACACAGTTTCTATAAATTTTTGTCACAACTTCATACCTGTTACAGCTAAGACGTGCCCGGCTCTGCCTCCGTTTGACAATGGAGATCGGGAGCTGGAATTCGGGGATGGAACCGGTTTTGGAACCGTCTACAACTACAACTGCAACCCGGGATTCTATCGCGTCGGCGCCCCTTCCCTGTTGTGTCAAACCACCGGACTCTGGTCGGGCCCGCAGCCATCCTGCAAAAGTGCGTTTGCAAATTTTGCTAACAATAAAAAAACAAACAAACAAACAAAAATATTTTATTTGTAATTTATAATAGCAGTAACATATGAGCTTATGCGTTTAATTTTGTCCTGCAAAAGTGCGTTTACAAATTTGTATTAACAATAATAACAGTAACATTATAAGTTTATGCGTTTATTTTTTTATATTTCTATAACCCGGAATATTTTGAGTGCAATTGACCAAAATCACATAAGAAATAATTTATATAAGCAGGTTGGCCGGCACTGGTCGTTCCGTATTATCCGTTTCGTTATTGCGGTAATAGTATGTTCATCAGTTTTTGCACCGTTTTCCATCAAAAATTTAAGGTTTTTTTAGAGTTTCCTTATTGGTCATAATTAAAATTAAAGTTTGTTTAAGACATGGTGAAAAGGCAAAAATAAAATAAATATAGTGTTCAATGGTACCGCTGCTATTCTATTTTTGCCTTTTCACCATTTCTCAAACAAATTTTAATTTTAAAAAAGTAAGGTGTTTGGGCAGTTGCAATCGCACTTTTCAACCAAACTGTGCTTAAATTATTCCTTACATGACTTCGGTTGATCGGCGGATTGTATTTAATTCTTGTAAAAACTTAATTAAAGGATTCAAAGTAAGAAATTATGAAATCAAGTAATATAAAATATTATAGTGTTATTTGTTAGATTTTAAATAAACTCGGTTTGGTCTTTTCTTAAGTAATATCTTAAATTGCAGGGCTACGCTGTTATGAACTACCCATAGTTAATAATGGATTTATTGTCAGTCCGGAAAGAAAGTATCAGTTTCAAGATTCAACAAAGGTAATTAAATAATGTTATGTATGCTAAAAGGTAAATTTGTAAAAGTAAAGTTATATTTTAGATGGAACAAAAAAAGATAAATTTTTAACAAATACATTTCTTAATTTTTTTTTATTTTCTAAACCCTTTACAATGCTTTAAAAGTTGGATCTCCATGTTAAATGGCTAAATTACGTCACTATAACTTTTAAAATCAATAAGACTTTTTTTCTAATTTCAGGTTATTTGCCATCCCGGTTTTAAAGTTGTCGGCAGTGACACCATTACTTGCCTGGCGAATCAGACATTCTCCTTGGCACCCGAATGCCAAGACGTGAACGAATGCACAGACGGCTCCTCAGCCTGTTTCCCCAGCTCCACAATGTGCATGAATGTCCCGGGCGGATACAGATGCGACTGCATGAATGGTTACTATCCCCAACTTAGTATGTTTTCTTAGTATTATGATCTACTGAATTGATCCTAATTGACTTTTTCTAATTATGATTATCCCAGCTTCAGAATGTGTATGAATGTGTACTATCCTCAACTGAGTATTTGTTTTAAGTCGCAGTATTATAATCTAAACAAATTTGTTAGCTTTTTTTTATTAGGTGAAAAATAACATTTTTGAACGCAAACAAGGATAGCGTCAGTAATGCTAAATTTTAATTGCATTGCTTAATCTTGGTCTAACCCTCTCTTACGCAGGGAGAAGCAAGTTTCCGGTTTACATTTTCTGACGGAAACGCATTAAAATCAAAAAGATTAATCTTTCCGGTTCCTTAATTTACTATTTCGCTTCTTATTAAAAATTAATTACAAAAATCTTATCCCAGTTAAATTATTTAATGCAAATTATTTCAGGTTGTTCCATTGCAAATCCTTTGGGACTAAGCACTGGCGTCATTCCGATCACTAGAATTAAAGCGTCCGGTGAGGCCGAAGGTTACGGTATCGATATGATAGCAACAATAGGCTGGTGCGGAACTAACGAGGTTTGTAAGCATATAATAATACTTTAATAAACTATTTTTTTTAAATGGTCACTTTATATTAAAACTTATAAAATTACTTTAGTATAAATGATAATATAGCACATTAAAACTGCTTATTTCTATACTTTTTTATTAGTAAGCCAATACTGCCAACTATTTATTTATTTACCAATATTATCTATCTTTAGGGCAAAGAAGGCGCCAATTGGCTCACAATTTATCTGGTGGAGCCCACAATTGTTCAGAGAATTCGGTTGGAAAAAGTGGGATCGGATCGCGGAAAATATATGACGAAATTTTCTTTACAAACCTCCAAAGATTGGTCCATGCCTTTGATGGACTATGAGGACGAAAATGGCGAGGTAAAATAATTATAATTTTTAAGCAAAAAAAGAGAAATATTTTTGTATAAATATAAATAAAAAAACATTATTAAAATATAAAAATACAGTTTATTAGATGAAAATAAAGGATAATCTCTTGATTGAACTCATTTTAACGTTTCGACAAACTACAGTTGTCATCATTAGTAAGATCTAAAAATACAAAAAATTAAAGCCATGGCAAGAATAAATATAGAACTGTACAGTCACAAGAATAAATATATAAAAATCTTACTTTAGATCTTACTGATGATGACAACTGTAGTTTGTCAAAACGTGTAAATAAGTTCAAAAAAGACATTATGATTCATTTTCATCTACAATTTAAAATCATTAATTCCCCAAGGAAATTCAATTACAGTTTATTTGACAATTTTTGAAAAATAAATCTGCATGATTATAGTGTTTAGGATAAGCTAAATTCTATCCACAAATAAGCTGTCTGTGTGATTTTTTTGCTACTGTCTGCATTGCTACAAGGTTAGATCAACAACTAATGAACAAAAATGCTGAAACTTATAATTTAGTGTGGTGTGGCATGTCAAAAAATAAAATGAACTAAAAAATAAAAAAATAATTTTTTTAAAAAATTTTTTGTAAAAAAATAAGTGGACTGGAAAGATATTTTAGCGGACATATTGTACTTATGAAGGGGTGGATTTAGATAATTTGTAGCCAGCGATAAAGTCTATACGTTAATAAAGCTTTTGTATTAATTTACCGCACCGTTGGTTGGATATCCTTATTTAAATTTTTTTTAAGTCATCATCATTTTCTAAAGTTTTAATTTTCTTTTATTTTATCTTTTAAAGAAAAATAATTCTGTATATTTGAAAAAAAGAAATGCGTTTCTAGCACACACACTCTTCATAAGAAAATGCTTATAAAAGATTTTTTTTAAAAAAGTTTGTTTTGATGGACTTTCATATCACTTTCTGTAAGGCAAAGTTTAAGAATTTTGTACACAAGTCACTTAAACACTGTAAGTAACGCAAAAACACGTTAAAAGACCAAACAACAAACATATATAATTCAGAAAAGCATTAAGAAATATACCTGTTTCTTAGCATCTGTTACTGTAATAATATTTGTTTTTAGAAATACATAATGATCGGAAATACAGACAACGGTTTGCCAGGAGAAGTTGTAATTCTGCCGGAACCTATTGAGGTTGCCGTTTTGAGCATCCTAGTTGAGGACTATTACGGTGGACCCTGTATGAAAGCTGAAATTTTTGGCTGTAGAAAGACTAATTGTCTGGGTAGGTCTAAATCTATAATAAAACTCCCTTACACAATTAACCCACCCTATTTGACGAGTGTTAAAATGTCAGTTGCATAATATGAAACTGATTTTAACTGGTGAAATATACATGTACACATAGTATAGATTAAATATTTCCCGTAAAGTGACTGGTAGGCTTTAGAATTTTATTGCTGAGTTGTGTTAATTTTAAAACACAGTTGAAAATTTTCCCATAATGAAATTGCAGTTATTAAATAAAATGAGAAGTTTAATTATTATTAAGCACCAAAAACAAATAAATCCGTATCAAGTACCACTATAGTACCAATAACCCATTCCCGTGATTGTCTTTTCCCCAGAAAGAAATCTTTTTGTAAGTGTATTAATTCCTACTATTTTCGCTGGTAATCAGAGTGATTTCGCGTGATTGTCTTTTTCCCCTGGTGCCGACCATAGTGAATGCACTCTGATTACAATGAAAATAACGGGAATTAATACATTTACAAAAACACTTTTCTCTGGTGGAAAAAGCAGTCACAGAAACGAGTCAAACGTTACCACTACCTCTAAACACAATATTGAATCTGTAAATTCCAGTCTATTCCATTGTATTATAATTATTTAAAAATTTTTACACACGCCTTTATGCAACTGTTTGGGAATATTTATTACATGTCCAAAAAAAAGAAGTGAAAAAATCTTCTATTAATTTTATTTTTTAAGAAGTTTATAAAAAAATTGATAATTTAGAAACATAATTTAAGATTTTTTACACCAGCCTCTATGCAACTGTTTATACCTATTTATTACATGCCCCAAAAAAGAAGTTAAAAAAATAATCTTAATTTTATTTTTGAAGAAGTTCAATAAAAATTGTTAATTTAGACATAGACGAGTGTGAAATTGACAATGGCTACTGCGATCAAGTCTGCGTCAACACTCCCGGCAGCTACGAATGCGGTTGCAATGACGGATACGACCTTTTTAGCGAAGATGGTCAAGGCGGATACACCATTCCCACTACCGAAGACGGTCTCATGAATATGGACGTTCTTAGATTTAACAAAACTTGCATTCGTTAGTTTTTTGTTTAAGTTTTGTTAATGTAATATTTAATTTAAACTTAAATAGAAGTGTAAACCTATTTGCGGTTGTTGTGTTAAAGTAATAAACTTTATTGATAACGTTAAAGCGTTAAATTAAAATAAAATATTTATAAAAACTCCTTATTTAATTCTTTTTTAGTAAGAACACTCCTGGGTTACACTAATTTTGATATAAAAAAGACTATTATGATTTGAGCTTAGAGTAAACTAAAAATAAACAAAGATGTACTTATGCAATAAATAATATTTAATTTTTCGTTGTTTTACAATCTACGCAACATTGAAAAAAGAAACATTTATAAACTAAGTTTTTTAAATTAAAGCGTTTTTTAGCCAAAACATGCCCTGATTTGGAAGTGCCTGTTAATGGCGCGATCTTGTCAACGGCTGATTTGTATAAATATCCAGTTGTCGTCGAGTTTCAGTGCAGATTCGGACACCAGATGATAGGAAACAGCCATATAATGTGCCAGGCGAATGGAAAGTGGAATGGAACAGCGCCAACGTGTGTTCGTAAGTTTTTATAGCTGTTAAAATTAATAATAAAAAAACCTACCGTATTATGTACTTACCAGACAATTAGACAACAACGCCATGCTAAAGTGTTTTCAAACTTCAAAAATGATAAACCTTACTTTAATAAATAGAATCCTGAGACAGAACTGCTAAATAAATAAATATACTGTAAGCTTTTTAATTATTAAAAAACAACACACTAAAACCAAATTATCATCGGGGAATATTTTCAGCCGCCCTTTGCGCAAATCTGCAGAATGATTCCTCGATCGGCTTGTTTATTACGCCACCTGTTGACGTCGTCTCGTATGCGCACAACATTTCCATACTCTGCACCCAGCAGAGCAGACCAACCAGGACGTCCCCATTCGCCAATTTCCGCCAATGCGTCTACGACCCCCTGCCGGACGGAAGAACGTATTGGCTCTCTGGAACGTTGCCGGACTGCCCTAAAGTATTGATTTTTTTCTAAAATTACTATTTTGATGTTTATTTATGAGGGAACTGAAATTTTTTTCAAAATCAGCAATATTCAAATTAACTAAACAAATCGCTTTGTTTTAGTTAGCATAATAATTCATCAGTTTCAATTAAATATATAGCTGTTGTAACGATGATAATAACAATATAGCTGTTGTAACGATGATAATAATAAATTAAAACTTAAATATTTTGGAGGAAAGACGTGATGCCAACCGCATGTAACCATTGTAAACAAACAATTGTTTATTGTACAACTGGACATATTTGCTTGGATTATATATTTTTTCGTTTATTTTTAGGTGAATATTGGAAATTGTTTTTAAATTTTGTTACGTTAAAAAAATTCAAGCTGATGTCTAGTCTTTATTTTAGAATTTTTAAGTTTATTGTAAATCTACATTATAGTATTCATAAAATTTAAAACAAAAAACCTGCGGAGTCAGTCCGGTTTTTTTGAACCCAATATTTTGTATCCAGCCAAAAGACACCAAACGTGAATTTTTAAAACAAAAAGTTAATAATGAACTGTTTATATTTAATTTGAAAAAAAAAAGCTTTCGCCTAATGCTAAATAAGAATAATACTAATTTTTAAATACAACATTTTGCTTGAAACTAGCACTTTTGTGCGAGTTTAATACTGAAAACCCGCCATTTTCTGCCATTTTTGGGTGCACCAATTTTTAACAGTGTTAGCGTTTTGCAGTGCATATTACAACTTTTCTTCCACTTTGCAAGTAAATGCGCTACATGAAAAAACAATTATTGACTGCAAAAAAATCTATTCGCAAGAAATCAGTGGTATATGCACAGAAAGTCGCGTACGTTTAAAATGTTGCTTTTTTTTTTTCTTGCATAATTTTATTCAAAAACCTAGTGTATAATCAAAAAATTTTTGGGTTATATTATGTTTTTGATAAATCTCGAAAAATTATAAAAAGTAGTGCAAAATCACGAAAATAATTACATTGAAAAAGTTTACGTGACGTTAATTTTATAATTTTTGGCTAAAATTAAATAATTTGATTAAAATCATTAAAACAATCAACTTGAAACAGCTCACATTGTAGAAAGCGAGTAGTCTCATGTACTCGCAATATAATATTTTACTTTTTACAACTTAAAAAGAGTGTTTTTTTAATTTACAAAAATTGACAATAAAATTTTAAAAATGATGTTTTTTTTTAAAATAAAAAGGTGCGTTTTAACCCTTTTTATATGTTTAAACTAAAAAATGTTAAATAGTGGTGTGCAAATGAAATTCGAGTAAAAGTTCTTCTTTAAAATAACATTCAAGCAAGACTAGTACTCTTAACTTTATACGGCCAATTAGGTATTAACATATTTAATTAAAAATATTTTAATATGAAGAGATTTTGTTATTGTGAAATGTTTTTGTTACTTGTACCCAGTTTTGATTTTGTTTTCTTTACCACGTTTTGCTTTACTGATCAAAACATACTCCTTGTAAGTATTTTAACTCCTCCTCTATTTGTAAAGCATTCTTTAAATAACATAAATGGTTTGCTCTATTTATAAAGCATTTTTAAAAAATAACATAAATGGTTTGCGATTAAGTATAATATTGCTATAAACAAAAATTTACTGCTAATAATTATGTGAAAATGTATATATATTATGTAAATAAAATAATAATTTAGGCTTAAAAAATTGAATTATGAAAATAAAAATTTTGTTCTGCTTAGAAAAAAAAACTTTTGTGTAATAAAAAATAAGTTTTTTTTATCACAAAGTACAAAGTAAATTCTAAAATGTGACTATTCATTACATAAACCAAATAATTAACAGTAAAAATGTTAATTTTTATTTGAAAATAATGACCAAAATTACAAATTCTGCTTAATTTTTCGCCTGCCCCGGCCCCGGCCCCGGCAAATCCAAATTTCTCTACCCCGGCCCCGGCCCCGGCCCCGGCCCCGGCCCCGGCCCCCGCATCAGCAAAAATTCCGCCCCGGTCGATCACTACTTACATACCCAGCGAGCACCTCGTTTTAAAACTCTAGTCGTTTTAGAAAAGCTCCATTTTGGCAGAAAATTTTAGAAAACTTTGTGTTATAGTCTATCTGTGACAATAAAATATTGTTTGTAGACTAATCAGTAGTGTTGTAAAAAGTTGCTTTTACTTTTACTTAAACTAATAAAAGTAAGGGATTTTGGATTACTTTTACTCGACTTTTAAAATTTTAATTACTTACTTTTACTTTTACTCTTACTCGACTTTTAAAATTTCAACTACTTTTACTTTTACTCTTTCGGATTTTTTCTAGCAAATACTGAAATTAAATTAAGTAAAATTTAAGTAATTTCAAGGACTCAATTTCCTACGGGCTTGTTGAAAAATCAGTGGCAAAAAATTTTTTTTTAAGCCGTAACACGCTAAAAACCGTTTATTTATACCAAAAACTTGTTAAAATGAAAATTTATATAAAAACTAGCAAAAAAACATTGAAACGGAGCTCCGGAGCTCCAAAAACGGGCTTACTCCGTTATAAAATACTTTTATTATACTTTTACTCTTACTTTTACTTAAAAAATAGGTCTTACATTTACTTTACTTAAATAAAATATTGACTGTTACTTTTATTTTTACTTTACTTAAATAAAAAAAATAACAAATTACTTTTATTCTTACCTTACTTAAATTAAAATTTTTTGAATTACTTTTACTTTTACTTAAAATAATCTAAAATCATTACTTTTTACAACACTACTAATCAGTAACAACATTAAAAATTATAAGCAGAACTTATAATAATAAACAATAATGTTTACTCTGAGTGATGCACTAGGCTTTTATTCATATAACGTTGTTTATGTACGGGAATACTAACTATTTACCTAACGTTATTATTCAACGCGCCCTCTCCTATACTTTGTGTATAGACTGGTTTTAACGGGCCTCGGTTTTTTGATTCGCACAATCGTTCGTCCTGTATCTGTTGGTCCCTACATACTGTGAAAGATTCTTTTTAATTCGCAAGTGAAATAGGATCTCTGGATTTCCTCCAGATTTTATATGGGTAATTTGGATGTCAAATCATTATTTACAAATATACCCTTAGATAAAACGATTGAACTCATTATTGATCATGTTCACGCTTCGAAAATGAGCAATCATGGCCTCTCAGTTTCAGATTTGAGAACTCTTTTACATTAGCAACTAACAATATGGTCTTCATTTTTATTGGTTCTTATTATTGACAATATGACGGGGTCGCCATGGGGTCTCCGCATGGGCCGCTATTAGCTAACGCTTTTTTGGTTTTAAATGAACATCGTTGGTTGCAGGAATGCCCGCAAAATTTCACACCTTTTATTTATCGGCGTTAGTTGGATGACATTTTTATGTTATTCCGTCACCAAAATCACCTTAATTGTTTTGTTTTTTTTTGGATTTTATGAATACACGTCATTCTTCAATTAAATTTATATCCTAATTTGAAATAGACTCCCGTTTTGCTTTTTTGAACGTTTTAATCACCAAATCGTCTGGGTGTTTTATCACTTCTGTTTATCCCAAATCAACTTTTAGTGATGTTTATACTAATTTTGAAAGTTTTATTCCAAATTCGTTTAAATTAAGACTTGTTTCAACTTTATTATTTAGGATTATTCTATTTGTATTAATATTAATGAAATACATCTTGAAGTGGTTTGGTTAAAAGATATGCTTATGAAAAATGGTTATCCAATGTCATTATTCGATTTAGTTATTAAAAAATTCTTTAATAAAAGGTTTGGCTCACCACGTTTATCTAAAACAATATTTTCTTCATCTTTTTGTCCGGTCGTTTTAATTTTATCTTATTTAGAAATATTGTCTTTACAAATTTGTACTAAGGTTAGGCATTTATTAAAATCTTTTCCTCAGGTAAATTGTAAAATAGTATTTTGCTCTAAAAATTGTGTCGGTCATTTTTTTGGATAAAAGATAAAATTCCCAAAGGTTTTTTTTCTGGTGTGGTTTATAATTTTAAGTGTAGTAACTGCAATGGTGCCAGCTACAGGGGTAAAACCTCCCGTCATCTACATACCAGACTATCACAGAATTTGGGAATTTTAGCTCTTACCGGAAACCCTACTGTACACCGAGAATCGGCTATTTTGGATCATGTTCTTAATTTGTGAACACAAGGCTAGTATTAATGATTTTCTGTTGTTTGTAAAGGGAGCAGTGATTTTGAGCTTTTAAATAAAGAAACTATTGTTATTGAGCAGAATAAACCTTCTCTTAACAAAAATGTTTCTTCTTTTCCTTTAAAGCTTTTTAAAATATATTTGTTTTTACTTAATTCCACCCGATTTAACACAATTTTTTTCCAATTACTCTTTCATACGCGCGCGCATTTTTACAGTACTTTTTTGTCTTATCAACCTGCTTTTTTTCAGCGTTTTTTTAAATGGTACCTCCTTTTTTCTTTTCAAATTATAAAATGTGTCTTATTAATTAGTTGCTATAATTTATTGGTTTTGTGTTTTATATTTTAATAGTTTGTCTATTTAATTTCTTTTTATAATTGCTCCACTGTAGGTCATATATTTTTTGTGTGTAAGGTTTTATTATTTTTATTACTATAGCTTGTTCATATAAAAAACTTCTCCATTTAAAATTCTTTCTTAAAAACTTTTTTAAGCTTTATATAAAAAAATTTTTCGTTTCAATTCAATATAAAATTTTTTTCCCATTAAAATCTAGTGTTATTCACTTTTAACGTTTTCTTTTATGCATTTTTCAATAATACTGTATCTTTAAGTCTACTTTTAAAAATTTTAAAAAAATTATGTATCGGTTTTAACTCATATTTTAAAATTATTTCTTGTATTATTTTATTCCGTATTTTATAAATATTTTAATTTTATATTGTATATATTTTTTTACATTTAAAAATTTTATTCTGAAAATTGTATGTTTATCACGTTATATAAGATCTTTCGCTTTATCTTAATATTTTAAGTATTCATATTTTTCTTTATTTTATCATAGCTTTTATTCCGTAATTATGATTATAAATTGGATTCAAAATTTAATTTTGTTTGTATTTTAGTTTGTTTGATGATGATTGTGCGATACAACCGAAACGTCATGTAGAATAATGTATTCAATAAATATTTTATCGACTGTGTTTTTTTTTATAATAAAATATTACTCACAATTGGTAATAAAAACTTTTTAATTTTTCTGATTCATTTGTTTTCTGATTGTGAAGCAATGTTGACCCTTTGGGATTTTTTTGCTGCATATCTGCAATAGGTATTCCGCGTCACCGCTGCTCTGTGTTAAATTTCACGTCCCCCAAAGGGTTAACTGTGTAAATCCATGTTCGTTTTTATTCAAATAGTGTTAAGTAAAGATTTTATCTGTTTCAAACTATAGTTCTGATGGAGGATTATTTTGCAATTGTAGGTTTAAGGTAGTCAAACTCATTTGTTATTAAGAAATAAAACTTATTGTTTTTTTGCGTTATTGTTTTTAATAACGAATCGCCTATTTTTGGGGTGTATTTGGGGTATTTATCAAAATAGAGAGAACTTCTGGGATTGGGCTACTTTTTTTCGTCTGTTTTTAACCTGCCCTGAGCGCGGGGACGCCATAGCCGGGAGGTCGGGCGTGGTCACACCAGCGTGGCCCCACCGGTTTGAGACCAAGGGTGTTAGGGATGAGGAAGGGGAGGGGTCAAAAATGAGTCTTGGGGAGGAGTAGTGATTGACCGGGGCAGAATTTTTGCTGATGCCGGGGCCGGGGCCGGGGTAGAGAAATTTGGATTTGCCGGGGCCGGGGCCGGGGCCGGGGTAGAAAATTTTGCCCCGGTCGGGGCCGGGGCCGGGGCAGGCGAAAAATTAAGCAGATTTTGTAATTTTGGTAATTTTCTCGGAATAAAAATCAACATTTTTACTGTTAATTATTTGGTTTATGTAATGAATAGTCACATTTTAGAATTTAAGTACTTTGTGAGTAAAAAAACTTATTTTTTATTACACAAAAGTTTTTTTTTCGAAGCAGAACAACATTTTTATTTTCATATTTCAATTTTTTTAAACCTAAATTATTATTTTATTTACATAATATATGTACATTTTCACATAATTATTAGCAGTATATTTTTGTTTAAAGCAATATTATACTTAATCGCAAACCATTTAGGTTACTTTTAAAATATGCTATACAAATAAAGCAAACCATTTATGTTACTTTTAAAGAATGCTTTACAAATAGAGAAGGAGTTAAAATACTTACAAGGAGTATGTTTTGATCAGTAAAGCAAAACGTGGTAAAGAAACTAAAGTCAAAACTGGGTACAAGTAACAAAAATATTTCACAATAACAAAATCTCTTCATATTAAAATATTTTTAATTAAATATGTTGGTACCTAATTGGCGAAATTTAACCGTAAATGTTAAGAATAGTCTTGCTTGAATGTTATTTTAAAGAAGAACTTTTACTCGAATTTCATTTACACACCACTATTTAACATTTTTTAGTTTAAACATATAAAAAGGGTTAAAACGCACCTTTTTATATTAAAATATAAGAGCATTTTTTTAATTTTATTGTCAATTTTTGTGAATTAAAAAACACTCTTTTTAAGTTGTAAAAAGTAAAACATTATATTGCGAGTACATGAGACTACTCGCTTTCTAGCTGTTTCAAGTTGATTGTTTTAATGATTTTAATCAAACTATTTAATTTTAGCCAAAAATTATAAAATTAACGTCACGTAAACTTTTTCATTGTAATTATTTACGTGATTTTGCACTACTTTTTTTAATTTTTCGAGATTTATCAAAAACATAATATAACCCGAAAAAATTTTTGATTATACAATAGGTTTTTGAATAAAATTATGCAAGAAAAAAATGCAAAATTTTAAACTTACGCGACTTTCTGTGCATATACACTGATTTCTTGCGAAGAGATTTTTTTGCAGTCAATAATTGTTTTTTTCGTGTAGCACATTTACTTGCAAAAGTGGAAGAAAAGTTGCTATATGCACTGCAAAACGCTAACACTGTTAAAAATTGGTGAATCCAAAAATAGCAGAAAATGGCGGGTTTTCAGTATTAAACTCGCACAAGAGTGCTAGTTTCAAGCAAAAAATTTTAATTAAAAATTAGTATTATTCTTATTTAGCATTATGCGAAAACTTTTTTCAAACTAAATATAAACAGTTTATTATTAACTTTTTGTTTAAAAAATTCACATTTAGTGTCTTTTGGCTGGATACAAAATATTGGGTTCAAAAAAACTGGACTGACTCCGCAAGTTTTCTTTTAAATTTTATGAATACTATAGTGTAGACTTATGTAACGGGCCAAACAAGGATCAAGCCGGTAAGTTGATGGTCTTGCGGCCCGGTACACACGGATTACTTATCGTATTTAAATAAACACCTTATGCTATAATTTCCCTTTTAATTCGGCTCAGCCGGTTGTTACACAATAAAGAAGTTTGCACGGTTTTTATAATTTGACCTTAGTGTTTGTTCCTGCGTAGCGAGGGGACACACGACACAGAATACCACGGTGTTTCTTCCAATTGCCAATCCCTCTTATTTTCCTATTACTGTATTCCCACACCACCATGTCCCGACTTGACCCCCCGGTCAAGAGGGTGTGTCGTGTGTCTCCCCACGTCCTAAGATTAAACACCAAAGGTCAATCCTGCAAACTTCTTTATATTGTGTATAAACGGACTGAGCTAAATTAAAAGAAAGTGCAGCATAGAGTCTTATAATAAGTGCGATAAGTAATCCGTGTGTACCGGGTCGCAAGGTCATCAATTTACCGGCTTGACCCTTGTGCGCCCATTACACATTGGAGCCGATAACTAAAGAATTTAGGTATTTTCTTACCTCCGTGGTGCTCTAAACCTGTTCTTTAGTTGTCCGGGTTGCTTACCGCATTTAATTTTTTTCTTTTTGTGTGTTTTTTTCAAAAAATTCGTTTTTTAAAACGCTGACTTTAAGGTAATCCTTGCATATAGGTTATTATTGTGTATTATTGTGTTTATTATTGCATATTGTGTATACCCCTCCGTAGGATCCCTCCCAGAGTTAATTTGAGGCAAGGATTACAACAAAAAAAAAAAAAAAAAAAAAAAAAGGACGGAACAACCCCCCCCAAGCCCAGTTGAGGCAAGGATAAAACGGAAAATTTCTGGAAAAAAATAAATAAAAATAAAAATATAAAAAACACCGAGCGGACACCCCCCCCCCACCAAAAACACCAAGGGCCTCAACCCACAAAGAGGTTCGGTGGGTGATCCGAATATTGAACAGTCAGCAGGTAGGGAGGACATAAATATACGTGTTTCAGGAATTTCAGCTGACGCAGTAACTTTTGATGTGCCAAGTACATCAGGAGTTAACCCAGTGGGACCGCGGGCAATGCTAAGCAATACCGCTCTACAACCCACTGGTTTGAATAAGGGGGAAAATGGGTTATTTGAACGGGTGACTGACCCTCCTACCTCAGTTACTACAGATGCAAGACGCAGGACAAAGCCCTCTAAGACGTCAATATCCGATGAGAAAGACAAGCAGCGCCAACTAGCTAAAGCCAAGTAGCGCGAGGAACGGGCCAAGCGTCGTCAACTTCGACGGGACTCATCACTTAGGAACGGTCGGTCTACTCGGATAACCAGTCAAAAAGGGCAAACCGACTCGCCAGGAGACCTCGTTGGGATAAATATATTCGGTAACCAAGGGGGTAATCTTAACCGAGAAGAAGAAGAAGGCGAGGTCTTCTCTGCGACCGGTGCGCCCCCGGAATATGAAGGGTCGTTACAGACTGTTAAAACAGTTAAAAATCGTAAAAAAGTTCAAAAAGGTCAGTTTTCGACTACAGAATCCTCAGAGGATTCTGATGATTCTCAACCTCCTTCCAGGCAGGTGGGGGAAGTGGGGAACTCCCAGTCCCGAGGGAACCCCCAACCAATCCTTAAACTTGAAAATCTCGAAGAACAAGTAGCTAAATTGGCACAGGTTATGGGCAATGCCATAACCCTAATTTCTAAAAATGAGGAACGACTCCAAAAAATTGAGCAGACGCAGCAGGATGTTGCGGGGATGGGTAGTGGTGCGCGGGGTTATCCGTGTGCTCCTATCCACCCTAAAGCATCGGCTGAGCCTGTCTCTAATTTTCAAATGGAACCCACCATGCGACCCAATAATCATTATTTTTTGTGCGACCAAAATTCAGCAGTGCCACCTTTTTCACAACAAAAGAAAATTCGATATATGAAATACGATTTTGCCAAACTTTTTTCCCCATCCATTAGGAAATTTAGCGGAGAAAAGAACACCATAGCTTTTGGAGCTTGGCTCAGGGAATTTCAATCCATAATGGAATCAGGAGGAGTTGCTTGGGAAGATCGAGTCCTATACATAGGCCATGCCCTTGAAGGATTAGCCAAACAAACCTATGACAATCTAGACGCATATATTCGGGATGACTATAGCTTAGTCCTTGAGCAATTGCAGGAAACTTTTGAAGACTTAACGGGTACTGTTGCTGATCAGCTGCACACCAGAGTTCAGGCAGAAAATGAGACAGTAGAACAGTTTGCAGTTCAAATTTGTAAGCTTGTCAATGCAGCTTATCCTGCGGAAGCATACTCGCCTGTTCAGCGTGATGAAAACCGCATTCGTTACTTTTGGAATGGTCTAAAACCCGATATTAAGCGTGAATTAGGCATGGTTGATCGTCCAAGTAAATATGTACAAGCTGTCCGCAAAGCAAGTAAAGCTGAGGATTTGATTAAGGCGGATTTAAATAAAAAAACTCTTGTGGCGTATTCCACACCGGCAACTCCTTCTCCACGTGGTGGGGGAGGTTTCTCCAGCCGCAGGGGGAGGAATGCTCATGGAATGCCCCATCAAAACAACAATAACGGTAATAATTTTCAAAATCAGAATGGGATGAATCATCTTTCTAATAACCAACAACAAGGATCAACTAGCCAAGTAGTAAATAATTCCTCTAGAAATGTTCCTGATAGACAGTGGGCACCGGACGGCCGACCTATTTGCGATTATTGCGGTCGTATTGGCCATACAAGTCGTTCTTGTTGGTATAAACCAGGGAATAATAGAGGTAATTATCAAGGAGCTCAAATGTCATCTAATTGGAGTTCAAACAATAATAATAACAATATAGGGTTTAATAACGTGAGACAACAAAATTATCAAAACCAAAATAATTTTCAGCAAAATCAAAATAACTTTCCACAAAACGTCACTCCTCAACAAGGTAATTTTTACCATCAAAATTTTAATAATTCTACAAACAGTAGTTATACACCGCATGTAATTCAGCCAAACATGGGAAACGGTAACTACCAAATTGTGCAACAGGGTCCTTCAAATCAGATAGCAGCTATCGCACGACCCAGTAATATGGGGAGTCCGAGCGTTGCTACAGCAGCAGTAGAACCTTGGATTCCACCTGCGGTCGGGTCGGCTGGACCGGATTTTCTTCGAGAGGAGAGAGACCAATATGGTGCCTCTCTATTTCGGGGAGAAGCACCGCCCGTAAACGACCAAAGAGGGAATCCACCTAACGCACCAAAAATTATTGAACCAAACGGCGCAGATGAACCAATAACCCTTAGTTCTTCCTATTTGAAGTCAGTGTCTACAAATCCATATATTCAGGATATGTGGAAAATGACAACCACCACGGGAAAAACAAGCAATATAAAATCAGTGGAAGTAGTAAATTCTAAACAAAATCAGAACAAGGAACTGGACCTTGACTTTATGAATACTTTATCTGACGCTATTCATTGCGATACAGGGCGTGTTGGCGATGAACATTCCCGGGGCATGGACCGACCCGGATCATCGACCCGGGGTGAAGAGATGCCCCTGGCGAATGTTTCGTCTCCCACCGACAGAACCTTAATATGGGATGATAAGGTCGTTATTCGCCCCTCACTGCCCTATTCCCCCTCTCACGGAGAGGCCAATCCGTCTGTACCCTCTGTAAACCAACCAAGCGTCAACCAAATTCCCCAGAATGCCAATAATGAACCAGAATTTGATATATATGACCCTACCCAGGAACCAAAGCAGGTCCAAACAAACATGGAATTTGGAACCAACTCGTTCATTCTTGGAACTGCCTCAGACAACGATACTTCCTTGCTCATTAAAGAACAGCAGTCTGATCCTCAATTTCGGGACATTTATAAATACCTAAAGCTTCAGACACTTCCCAAATCAAAAATGAATCAAAGGAAAATTCTCCGCTGGTCTAAAAATTATTTCCTACAGGATGGAGTCCTTATGCACTCCTTAAGTCAAAAACGTCGTCGTAGTCCACAGTTTGTTGGCCAAATCGTCTTACCTCAAGGACAACGTCGTTTAGAAGCCTTGCGTTCTGCACACGATGATATTCTATCTGCTCATCTTGGTACTCATCGTACATTAGCAAATCTGGTTATACGATTTTTCTGGCCCAATATGAGTGACGATGTAAAGAAATACGTAAAATCTTGTGACGTCTGTCAAAAACGCAAATCGGATACCCAGGCGGCTCGACCAGAGATGGTGCCTATTACAGTAGGTAACATTTTTGATCGCATCGCTATGGATATCCTAGGTCCATTAACGCAGACGGAAAGAGGAAATAAATATATCCTAGTCGTCACTGAGTATTTAACACGCTACGCTATGTGTTTTGCATTGCCGGATCAGAAAGCCGAAACAATAGTACGCGTTCTCTTAGAAAAGGTCATAACTGTCCACGGTTGTCCTTTGGAGATTCTTACCGACCAAGGTACTAATTTCCAGAGTCAACTATTAGCTCAGTTGTGCGACATTATCGACACAAAGAAAATTTTCACGACTGCATACCACCCACAAACAAATGGGCTTACTGAACGATTTAATCGTACATTGACAGCAATGCTTACTCCCTATGTCAACGAGCATCATGATGACTGGGACTTTGCACTACCGTTTGTAACAAGTGCTTACAATCGATCACCACAAGAATCTATTGGTGAAAGTCCTTTTTATCTGATGTTCGGCCGTGACATGCGGGTACCCATTGATGTGAAGTATGAGTTGGCTCGCTCACCATATGTTGACTATGAAGACAATTATCTGGACCATGCAAGAGTGGTTATGACCCAAGCTCGTGACCTTGTCAAACAAGTTTTGCCCAAAGCACAGGAACGTCAGAAGCGTAACTATGATAAAAGAGCGCACGCCAAACCTATCGCAATTGATAGCCTTGTCCTTAAATATAATCCCGCTATTAAACCTACTGAATGCGCTAAACTCGTTAGTAGATGGACGGGACCATATAAAGTCCTGAAAATCGACCTAACGAAAGGTATTGCACAAATAACGCTTCTGTCTGACGATCCACAAAAGGTAGAATGGGTAAATTTGCAACGACTTAAACCGTATACACCTCGAGTCGACACTACTAAGTCAGAACGACGCGTGCAACCTGCACGTGCGTGTAAAGCACCGGCAAAACTAATTACATTTTGCGACTCTTCGAACTTCATCGCCAACACTCATCTTGAACCAAAATGCAAAATCGATTACCTTCAAAAGAGCGATAACAAGGGTGTGAACAGAAAAACTGAATTTAAAATACAGAATCCTGGAAACGAAAAATTGAAAGAAAATTCAGAAAAATCGAACTGTATACAATTGGAAAATCCTAAGGGTACGTCTAAAACCAAAAGGTCCAATGAAAATTGCCGTAAACACCTCATCAATCGCCAAAAAGGTTGCAATCAATGTGCTGAACTTCAAGTTCGTAAAATAATAACACCACTAAAATTCCCAAAAACAAGCCTTGAACCAAACCTCAACTATCTACTACAATGGATGTGATCCTCAAAACATTTGAAAACGACAATGTAGACTCCTTAATGCTGTCAAACGCATACATTCTTTTGTTAAAATAATAATTACTCAAGTACATACATACCACATGCATTCAACACATTATTACACGCATATATCAAAATATTCAGTAACAGAAATAAAATCGCATAACCGCCTAAAAAACCGATGTGAAGAATGAGACGTGAAGATTGGAATCTGTGTATGCAAACATGGAAAAGGTAAAATTTATTGAGTGAGGTTATTCCTGGGTCTGATCAGCCCATCTCAAAGGAATACAACTTAATGGGCCCTACCTTTAAAAAAATGTTTTTAAAAAGCATACACCAAAATATGTAAAAAAGGTATAAAGGTTGAAAAGTATTAAAGAAAAGTGCACACAAAAAATTAATAAATATTACGTACAAAAAAAAGCGCGCTAGAGTGGTACTGTCCAACCACACAGAAATTGCGATATAATAAAGATATAAATGTTGTATTGTTAATGAAATAAGTACGTTATGAATTGAAATTGAAGATATACATGGATCTTTAGGTTGTTAGGTTATTTTTTTCTCTTATTTGTTTTGAAATATTTTAAAATAACAGTGCAAAATTACACGACAGCATAACGTACTCGCACAACAAAACAAAACCTTACACTACTTGTCGTACCAATAACTTGGGAAAACTTTAAATTAAACGGTTATTGCAATTTTTGTTTGCAACGTCATACAGGTTAAAAGCCATTTTTGCAAATCCTTAGGCTAACAGTGTTACTGTTTCGTACTCAGTATATATTTGTTTGTAACCACTGTACTCCTTTATAATGTGTGTTAATTGTAACTCTAATTAATTAATTGTTACTATTTAAAAAATCTTTAGTATTTCATTTTCCTTATATTTGTTTAGTACCTTTAATTACTAGTCCTTTAGTCAGTTTTTTTTGTAATTTTCTTTCTTATGCTAACATATCTTTAAGATATAACAAACTCTTAACATACTCAAACCCAAAACAAATTTAAACAAATAATAAATAAATAATAAATACATTAACAGTACGCGTACAGTAGCCGATATAATCTTCATATATTTACTCATAAAACTTAACAAAGCTAAACTATTTCCAAAGATCTAACACCCTGGAGAACGACACCCTATACTCACCCCCCCGCACCTCTTCCACCGCTGCACTACCCCCGACCGAAAGAACCATCCCAGAGCAGCCCAGGAGAGGACCCACCCAGAAGAACCCAGGACATCACAGGCCTGCGGGAAGAGGAGTCATCACACCACGCCGACCAGAGAACACCCAAAGGAACGCGAGATCAAGACGGACCACAGGGAGGGAAAGCGAGGACGAAGTCCCCACAAAAAGGAAGAGGAAAAAGCCGAAATTCTCTTCCCTCTGTCGCTACAAACACTAGTCTTTTGCCAATACTCGCTATTCACAAACACTCCTCTATATTTCCTACTCAGTTAATTACAAACATTTTTTTAAGAAGAACAATAATCTATCAAGTGATACAGACTTTTATATGCTCAAGCTAACCTGCCACCGTTACCTCCAATACTTACCAATGATCGAACTTACTAATTACGTGTATTTCTTACTTGTCATACCTGTATTTTTTATTTGTATCTTAAAGTCACATTGTGATACGGAGTACTTCTATCAGTTATGTGTTTGTAATTGTTACTCGTAGTTCTTCTGTATTGTGTAGGTGTATAGTTCCCTTTTTTGTGTATATTTAGTTAAGAGGCAAGAAATTTACCCAGGTGGTTAGCCGCTAATTGCTACCGCCATGTCATTATAAAAGGGTTTTTCTTTTTGTAGGTAAGGTGCTCCGCTAGAAACTGTACTTCTTGCCACAGTCGTAATGCTTCCCTTAGCCTGGGGACAGCTACGGACTGGTGGGAAGGCGCGGCGGATAGCGTTGAGCAGTTTTGGTCAATTAATAAAATATAATATCGTTTTTTATAAGTCGTCATTACACCCGCTTTCATTCGGCGTTTCTATCATATTCAAATTTTTGTCGCCACTTATGTCATTTAAACCATTACTATACAATAAAAAGGCTCCGTCATTTTTCGGGGTAAACGTTCTGTTATTATTGTTTTTGCGCGTAACTGTAGAGTCTCGCACCACCCTACCGTTGTGATACGAAACCTACAGTTGGCAGCCCCAGATTAGGTTTTTATAATTTTACCTATTTTTAACGGATAATTTTGAGACGCCAACAGGTGTAGCTGGTCAAGGCCAGCTTAGGTAGGGAATAGTTTTTAAGCGGGGTCGTTTTTAGTGGCTAACTAAAAACTTCCCCCTTGATTTTAGGGCGCAATCTATCATTTGGTTTGGTGGAATGGCTACAATGGTACAGGTATCTTAGCAGAGAACTTTGCACGTGTCCTACCAACTTAATTGGTAGTT
>JASAMX010033190.1:0-36357 GCA_030248175.1 Microlaimidae sp. YZB2_3
TCACATATATTTAATTGTGAGTACTCAGGCTCAAGCTCACAATTAATTTAATTGTGAGTAATAAGTAATGCTCAGCTCACAATTAAAATCTGGTGCTCAATGCATCCCTAATCAAGAGTAGTTTATTCAAGGCGTTATAGGAATTTGATTTGTGATTTGACAATGCTCCTTTAATGTTTATTCTATATTCAATATCATTTTTTGTGCAAAAAGCTAAAAAAATGTTTTTATAATATACTTAATTTCACCCTGGGAAGTTTAAATAATAAAAATTCATAATCATAACAAGTTTGTTTCATGTGACATGTTGAGATGCTATTAAAAATACGTAAAAATGCTTTTTTTATATAAATATCATTAGAACATACAAGTATTATTCTAATTTTTTAATTCTATTTCTATTCAAATTTTTTTCTTACATAAAAATGGTTATTTTTCTATTTTAAAGCATATTTTTATATACAAAAATTAGTTTAAATTGCTTTAAACATAAACATTTATCCTAAATTTAATTTGAATAAACTAAATTGATAATAAATATTAAAAATGTCAGTCTTAAATATTACATTTTTTACAAAACGCCTTTTATATTTAAATTTAATTATACAAAAGGTATATGACTTTTAGTGTTAGTATTAAGAGATTTTTGTTTTTTAAATAAGTATAGCTCTTTTCGCTAAAAAATTGCAATAAAACTTGATAAATCTATAAAATCAAGAAAAACATCATGTTGTAGTTTGACTTATTCAATAAAACATTTGTAGTTGAAATATGATTGTTTATATCCACTGTCATTTTTACACGCCATGAGGCTTTACATTTATTTTTTAATTAAAAACCCTAAATTTATCTGAAATTCATATGCTAGTTCAGACCTGTGCACGGTTTGAAAATGCCCCCCCCGCTTTATTGGAAGATTTGCCCCCCGTTTTATTGTCCCCCTCCGCGACAAAATGAAAAAGTACCCAAAAATTATGATGCCATTTTTTACCTATTATGACGCCATCATTGCGAAATTTTTGCAGTTTTTAGCCTATTTCAATGCAATTTAAGCTATTTTAGGTCTATTTTTACCTTATTTTCGCTTTTTTGTCCCTTTTTTTCCTTTTTCCTTTCTTTTTTTCCCTTTTTTTCTCTTTTTTTTTCTTTCCCCCTGCTTGCCCCCCGTTTTATTGCCCCCCGTTTCAAAAAAAGTTGCCCCCGTGCCACCCCCCTGTTTTGGAATTGCCACCCCATTATAACCCGGGGGGGGAGTGCACAGGTCTGCTACTTAAATCAAGTGTTTTGCGATATGTGTTCTGGGTTGTCTTGGTGTTTTACAGTTTTAAATTTAAAATTTTCTCGTGAGGGGTGGGGGGGGGGGGTTTCAGCCCTTTTCAAGTCGTCCTAAAAGGACCCGTTGCTGCTGTTCTGCCCTTTGAGCTCATTTGAGGGCTCTATCCACTCATAGCCCCCCTTTCTGCGGACTACGGTCATTCCCTTCTGTGCTTACAACATACGATCCTCCTAAAATCTTAATCTATGCTATACGTAAGTATATTTTAAACATTCGCCAGGCTCAGAAATGCTCAATACCAATTGGTACTCACATATATTTAATTGTGAGTACTCAGGCTCAAGCTCACAATTAATTTAATTGTGAGTACTAAGTAATGCTCAGCTCACAATTAAAATCTGGTGCTCAATGTATCCCTACTTAGGCTCAAGCATATTAAATTCGAGATGTTTTCAGTCGTTTTAGCGGACTTTTAAAACTATTTCTAACGTTTTAGCGATTCCAAAATTGAATAAAATACTATTTCTGATTATCGAATAAATTAGGTTAAAAATAGGGCGAAACTTGCTTTTGTAAGCTTTTTTATTATCACTTATTAATCGATTGTTAGTATTTCTATTTGATATGATTTTTTACTCACTGGTTTTTTTAGTATATTTTTCCCGCGTCTTTTGCTGACTCGGCATTTTTGGTCTCCTGAACAAAAAGAGAAATTTTGGTTGATCACGATGCAAAAACGGCAAAATATTTACTTCAAATCAATAGCACGAAGTCTTGTTTCTTTAGACGGTGACAAAAAAGATGTAAGATGTTTATATTTTATGATGTAAAAGACATAATTGTTTTTTACGTTTTGAACTTTCAAATATAAAATAGGATTTACTAGCATTAATGATAGGAGAATCGGAGCGGTTTGGCACATTTCGAGGTCAAAATTTTAAGGTTATCAAACAAACTCCTTTAAAATAAAGTTTTTAGTTTTGCAGATTTTCCAAAAAAAAAAGAAGTTTCCCTTCACTCAAAATTTTATTTCCTCAATTAGAATCGAGAAGGCTATTCCTGTGTTGTATCACTTTTGTAGAAGAATAATGTTAATTGGATCGTGTTAAATTAAAATAGTTTTTTCAGCTGGACTTATTGAAACCGGTTATTGCTGAGGACTTAATTAAGTTGAACAGTGTGTTCAAACGCGACGCATTTTCTATTCGCAAACTGCCAACTCTGCACAAGGTACCACAATATTTTTATTTTATTTTTAGTGTGATAATATTGTTTATCTTAATAGAAGTGTTATTTTATAATTCATTGTAAGTTTAATAGTATTTTTTGAAAATATTGACAGTGTATAATGAAAAACTTTATATTATTATTTTAAGCGGGTGGGTGAATAAATGATAAGTGGCTAATCTGAGGGTGAAGAAAGAATAGGGACTATGGGAAATTGAGGTCATATGTGAGCACGGTCCAGGCGTCTAAGAGAAGGGTTAACCCAGACTAAATTTCATTTTGAATTTTAGAAAAGGGGTTCTAGGGATAAGCTCCGGAGCTCTGAAGAACATCACTAATAAATAATAAAATATAATTTAATTAACGTGTTGCAATCAATTGAATTTTCAGCTGGAATGTCGCTCCAGCTGGATTTCGTGTTAGATCCATAGCATGCGTCTCGTACCGTACGGTTACGTTTGGAGCACAAAATTTTTGTATAAATAAACTGTTCCGTTAGCAAAATATGCTCACAATTTTTTTCAGCTGGCTCTTTGTCGAATCCACGGGGTTCTACCTCTGCCGGGAGCCGCGGGCCGCCTGGAGGAGAGGGTCCGGCTCTTGAGGCTGGTGGACGAGAAACTGAGCACCGAACTCAGCAGTTCCAGGGGAGAGCTGGGAACCCACGTCTTGCACTACGTAAGTTGCTATATGCTATAATAGAGGAGCATGGCCGGCAAGGCTGGGAAGGGGGAGGCTATGCTACCCCGGGTAATTGCTGCTTTGAAAGATAGGATGTGGTTCGCAGGGGCGTGGCCATGATTTCGGAAAGGGGGGGTGGTGGGTTGCACTCCATACAAATTTTTCGAAAGGGGGGTTGTACTCATAGGTGGGCAGCCTCCCGGATTTTAGGAGGTATACTCGACCCCCGAAATTTAGAGGGGGGTGTCCC
This sequence comes from Microlaimidae sp. YZB2_3, assembly GCA_030248175.1. Classification (NCBI taxonomy): domain Eukaryota; kingdom Metazoa; phylum Nematoda; class Chromadorea; order Desmodorida; family Microlaimidae; species Microlaimidae sp. YZB2_3. Next base: position 3,435 of record JASAMX010033190.1, read on the forward strand.
GAAAATTTTTTTGGAGTATACCTCAAATACTCCAATTTTAGCGTTTTTAGTACTGGAACCCCCAAATTTTAGGGGGGTTGTCCGGGATACCCCCAAATTTTAAAGGGGGGGGGGGTGTCGGCTATAATCGGGATTTTTTTTGGGGAGGGGGAAGTATAACACCCCCCAACCCCCTCTGCCCACCTATGGTTGTACTCCGAATTTTCAAAATACCGTTAAAAATACATTAAAAAAGGGTAAAAATTTTTGCGCTTCGACCAAAGTGATTCTTTTTACTGTTATTTGCATTGTTTTTAAAGTTAAACTTGAAAAACTTTGGGTTTAAAAAGGTATAACATTAAAAATCGTGTGACAGCACGAAAAAATTTCAAAAATTGTCATTGAAATTCATTAGAAACATATCTTACACAGACCTGTGCACGGTCTGGAAGTGCCCCTCCCCCCCGCCAAAAAATTAAAAAGTACCCTAAAATTATGACGCCATTTTTGACCTATGATGACGCCATCATCGCGAATTTTTTGCAGTTTTTAGTCTATTTCAATGTATTTTAAGCCATTTTAGACCTATTTTTACCTTATTTTTGCTTTTTTTGTCCCTTTTTCCCCTTTTCTCTTCTTTTTTCTCCTTTTTTTCTTTTTTTCTTTCTAACCTGCTTGCCCTTCCCCCGTTTCAAAAAAAGTTGCCCCCCGTGCCCCCCCATGTTGGAATTCGCCCCCCTAATAAAACCCCGGGGGGCAGTGCACAGGTCTGGGTAAACTATTTATCTTACTTTAACTAACTTATGATCAGTAATATTAGTGGTTTTAAAGGCGAAAAACCTTTTGTCAGTAAGGTAAAAAGGCAATAAGAGGAAAAATTTTAGGTTTAAGCAACATTTGGATCTGAATGGAAAGAAAATGTGAAACTTAACACTACATTTCTGAACAAAACTTTCCAGAAAAGTCGCACATGCGCAGTGTTATTTTTTTGTTGCGCAAAAATATTTTCAGTACGAAAAAAGCAGCATTAAGGGAGAAAAGGGCATATTGTTTTGCAAAAAAAACTAACACTGCATTAAAAATCCCTGAGCGGAAAGACTAGCAGAAAATGACGGATTTTTTGTTGAAAAAGTCGCACAAAGTTGCAGACCTGTGCACGGTTTGAAAATGCCCCCCTCCCTCCCGCTTTATTGGAGGATTTCCCCCCCCCCCACCCCAGCGGAAAAATGAAAAAGTACATAAAAAATATGACGCCATTTTTTACTTATTATGACGCCATCATTGCGAAATTTTTGCAGTTTTTAGCCTATTTTAATGCATTTTAAGCCATTTTAGACCTGTTTTTACCTTATTTTCCTTTTTTTGTCCATTTTTTCCTTTTTCCTTTATTTTTCCTCTTTTTTTCTCCTTTTTTCTTTTTTTTCTTTCTCCCCTGCTTGCCCCTCCCCGTTTAAAAAAATGTGCCCCCCCCGTTTCAAAAAAGTTGCCCCCCCCGTCCCCCCCCCATTTTGAAATTGCCCCCCCGTGTGAACCCCGGGGAGCAGTGCACAGGTCTGCTTACAAGGATAGGTGGGCAGCCTCTCGGATTTCGGGGGGGAGGGTATAGAGGAGGGTCAAATTTTGGGGGGAGGGGTGTCTGGCAAAACCCAAATTTTGAGGGGGGGGTGTACCCAATATTTCCGCGCTGCCTTAAAATGGGCTTAAAACGCGTAAAAAACGTAAAACAAGCGTATAAATGCTTTAAAACTGTGTAAAATTAAAATAAGACCGTATTGTAACTTATAAATTTTATTTTTTAATTTTTTTAATAATATTGTGTTTATATATTCTTAGAATTAGATTAGAAATCATATTTTTTATTAATTACGTAATAATAGAATAGTAATTATATTGTATTGATTATTAAACATTAAACATTTTATTTCACAAGGTAGTCACAGTACAAGGGTGAAAACACTTATTGTGAATGTAAAAAATACACCAAAAAAGAGAAAAAAAAAACATGGTTAGGTAAAGTTACATACATAAGTATATTGTGAAAATGAGTTTACATATATATACACACTACTAGTTAATAATATACCTAAGATGCACGGGGTTAATAACGGTTAGAAACAGTTAGTAAAAATAATTTTTATTAGAAATATATCGAGATAAAAACATATTATCAAGTGATTTAACCTTAACACGAAAAGCGTTAGGGTTTTTGGAGTTTACAATTGAAATGTCCAAGTCGTTCCAAAGGTTTATCACACGGTTGCAAAAAAGTGTTTTCTTGCATCAATTCTAAGATTTTCTATTTTTTTCAATTTAAAACTGTTATTACGAGTACGATTGCTATTGTCACGAACAAACAATTCATCACAATTTGTATCTACAAAGTTGCGTACTATTTTGAAGCATGACACGAGGTCATTTATTACTCGACGTTTTTCAAGACTGTCAATTTTAAGCTGGCTTAAGCGGTCTAAATAACTAGAGTAAGTAAGCCCACACCGTTTAAAAAGGCGCCTTGTAAAACACCTTTGAATTCTCTCAAGACAGTCCACATCTTTTCGTAAGTAAGGGTTAAACACCGGCGTTTCATACTCCAAAATGGGTCTCACGTACACGGTATATGCTTTAAAAAGGATATTACAATTTTTTGATCTGAAAGAACGAAAAATTAAAGCTACTCTGGAGGCAGCTTTTTTTGCAATTTCGCTACAGTGGCAGGAAAACTTTAGGGAATTTGACACTGTAATTCCAAGGTCCTTTATATTATCTACTGTTTTTAACTGTACGTTACCAAAGAAGTAATTAGTTTTTGTAATACCACCAAAAGATATTACTGAACATTTTTCAAATGCTATACGTAACTGCCATTTATTGGACCAAGCGCAAAATAAATCAAGCGACTGCTGGAAATGATCAGGCGAGTTATTGGCAAATGAACAGTAAATCTTAGTGTCATCTGCGAACAATTTAGCAGTAAATTCTGGTTTTAGACATTCTGGAAGGTCATTTATAAAAATAAGAAAAAGTAAGGGGCTCAAAACACTCCCTTGGGGCACGCCACTTTTTACACTAATGTAGTCAGACATAGAGCCAGTTTCAGTTAGAAGCACCGCCTGTCGTCGTCCAGTTAGAAATTGCTCAATACATTTCAATAATTCAATTGTAATAATAATTATAAAGTCAAGTATCACAAACTTTTTAATCCATAATCTTATATTTAATTAAAGATTATATACATACATAAGCGTAGCCAGGGGGGTCTAGACCCCCTTTTGGGTCGGCAAAGGGAAAAATTTGGAGTTCGACCCCCCTTTTGGGTTGCCAAGGATAAAAACTTGGGGGGTCTAGAACAGTGGCGTGCCCAGAATTTCATTTGGGGGGCGGTCTGGGGGGTAAATACTAACCCTGAAGGGGGGTCTGGGGGGCGGGAGCCCCCCAGTAATGGGGGTTCTGGGGGCGAGAGCCCCCCAGCGGGGTCAAGGGGCACAGCCCCTTGTCAGGGGGTTCCGGGGGGCGAAATGCCCCCCAGGGGAAAAAATTTTAATTTAAGGCGCTAAAATACACTAAAAATTTTAATTCCAGATGATGTTTATTACAAAACTTAAGGTTTTTTTATCCCTTTACATTTAAAACAGGTGTTTAAAACGTTAATAAAAGGTTAATAATGTTTAATTAATGTTGGTTGAATAATAGGAGAAAAAATCAAGTATATGACATAAACAAGGTAATAAACACTCCGCGCTTAATTTTTTTAGTCCTTTTATAATGCTTAAAAATTTTTCTCCGGGAGGCGAATTTGGGGGGGTGTCTTCGGGTACCCGAAATTTAAGGGGGCTGTTAGCAAAATCCGAAATTTTTTTTGGGGGGGTATAACCCCGACCAACCCCCCCCCTACCCACCTATACTTACAAGTTGTAAAAAAGTATAAAATGTCGATCGCTGAGCGGAGCGAATCGCGAAAAAAATTGTAAAATTGTTCTCCTAGAAACCCAAAATTTTTACCTCCGCCAGCCCAAAAGAGGGGGTTACAACCCCCATAACCCCCCTGGCTACGCCCTTGGTGGTTTGGTTTCAGGAAGAGTACGTATCATCCTAAGGTTTTTTGTGTAAAAGTAGGTCAACTCCGGGTTAGACGGGGTCCGTCAGGTTTCCACACAAAGTTGTTTTAAATCATTTTATTTAAGGTTTTTTTAGGGGAAAATATTGCATTACGTACAGTAAAATCGGTATTGAGGTCCGTATAAAAAGTGTCGTTCTATATAATATTTCAAAAAAATCTTTGTTTTTCGGAAAAAAAAAGTTTTTAAACTTCTAAAAATGCAGCTGAAATAACTTCAAATCAAATCATTTATTTTAAGCAAACACACAAAAAAAGAAATCACCAAGTGTCATAATTGTTAGATCACAACAAGTTAAAGCATGAAAAAAGGAAAGACAGAAAAACACATAACACATACTGAAGTTATTAATGCTGTAAATAGGTTTAAATACAAACAAAAAATTATAAAGAAGGAAAGAAAGATATCAAAGGATTTAAAAAACAGATAATATTTGATTATTAGATTTTTTTACTTTATTACAAAATATGCGATCCAATAGGAACTTAAAACATATTTTAAGATCGAATAAACTTTGGATTACTCAAGCCCTGTTTCGAATGTGCGAAGTCATCATAATATTGAAAATAATCCGATGACATCAGAAATCATCATAATTTTAACATTTATGATGATTTTTAGTTACGATATTTTAAAAATAATGTCATCATAAATATTGAAAATGATCCGGTGATATACGAAACCATCATGATTTTAATATTATGATTATTTTAAACCATGATATTTTAAGGCTGTAAAATCAGTATTGGGAAAAGTACTTGTTTTATTTATTGTTTAATAAAATAATAATAATAGTCATTTATTTTAAGCATGATATTTTATGGTTGTAAAATCTGTATTGGCAAAAGTACTTATTGTATTTTGTTTATTATTTAATAAATAATAATCGTCATTTATTTATTTTACAGTTCCTCTACCTCCGCCATCTCCCCTATGACCAGATGTCTCGTGAACACATGGATAAGTTGCTCAGAAGCTGGTTAAAACTTAGTAAAAGTAAGTTTGACCTTTAAATATGGGACGACTCAAAGTAGAAGCGAGAATAACCAGGCGCTGAAAAATTAGACAGCCAAATTTATTTAAAAAATTGGCCGATACAGGAATTGAACCCGTAATCTCCAGAGTCGACTCTGGCGTGCTATCCATTACACCATAGGCCGGACAATGAAAGGGAAAAGATAATCGGCTTTTTTTAACGCCTGTACTTTGAGTTTTCACGGAAGGGACACATACGTCGTAAGCGTCACAAATGTTGCTAAGTTATTTAGGACTGATATTAATCTGAACCTCCATTTAAAACGTTAGAAATTGTGTAAAATTTAGTTTAGAATTCTTTAGATTAAATAATCTGGTTTAAAAACTGCTTTAATACTAAGAAAATTAAAAAAACAACAACTTGCCCTTTTAAAATATAAGTTTTGGTTGCTGCACGGAAATGCACCTTAAATTTTACTTAAAATGTTAATAGATAGTGTGGCCAAAATAAAAAAAAATGTTCGTAAGTTATAATAAAATTTATCACTTGCACGAGAGGCCTACGTTCTGCCTTCATTCGTAATGTATAAACGTAATTAAAATACATTTTCAAACTAAAATATTGGCTAAAAAAGTAATAATAAAATTATTTTTGCTTGTTTTATACAAATTACAATTACAAGTTATGCGTTACAAAGAAAGATGCCGTGAGTTTCCTCCACGGTAACCTCCTCGAGGTGGCCGACCCTTGGGTCCATTTCTTTTACCAAACTGTGGTAAGTGCCGGAAATGCTTGAGTTGCTTATTTATTTAGGCAATCAAGTAGCTAAAGAGCAATACAGGGGGAGGGGTATTAGCGCTAAAACACTATAATTAAAACCATAATACTAACCAAAATGAAAACCATTAAAACTTTTTAAGTATAATAATCTAAAATCAATGCAACCAATCATTACCTACCAAAAAAAATCTACTTCGAAACTGAAGCGGAGCTAATACAAGTGGTCAGTCAGGTTTGTGACAGTTATTCAGGTGAGTTTCTTCATTTCCTTCTTTATTCAAGTTAATAGTGTATCTGTATACATACCACTAAGTGTGTATTAACATTATAAAATGTATAATTTTTTAGCCTTTTAGGTTACATCATAATTATTCAAAGTCAATTTATTATTCAATAGTGTTCAGTATTAATAAAATACTCTTCCCCTAACTTCTTCCAGAGGTTGCCATTAAGTTATATCATGCTGTACTGGCCCAATAATGGTTGTTATTCCATTATAGTGCAAGATGATATTATAAACAACGATACCATATTTGGTAATTTGTGGCATATTTTACAAACAAACAAACAAACATCACTCGAACGAAACCACTAAAAACAAAGTGTCTGAGCTATGTTCGGATATATTATGCTGTGTAAAAGTCCGTTAGCGATATATTATAGTTTAAAGTTCGGTTTTTGTCGCTAGTGATCGGAATTTTTGTACACACTATAGTTTACAACCTAAAATTATAAAATTGTAATATTTTGTTTTATTGTAATTGTTAATACTTCTTGTTTAGATAAAGAGGTTCCTTTGTCGCTGCTAGCTCATGCACCGATTCTGTTGCAATTATCCAAACTCGATTAGCGTATGGTTTTTAATTAGAAATGAATTTATAAAACTTAATCGCTTTCCGAAGCTTTGGATGGTTATGACTGTTTGTGGCTGGCTGGTTTTTCCCTATTGCACAACAGATTTATGATCGCAGTTAGAGAAGGGAAAATCAGAAGAATCGGCCGCGCTAAAATAACTGTTTAAGAAGAAAACGAGTGATCAACTATGTTGTGATTAAACCACCTCACAAGTGATTAAAGGGGGATTAAAAGCACCAAACTTAAAGGCACCACACATTTAAAGGCAGAATTTGTCTCTCTTTGTATGCTTTTGGCACGCTCTTTGATTTACTTGAGATCATATGTGGGCAGCCTTCTTGATTTTGGAGGAGATATATCGTACCTCCGAAATTTGGGAGGAGGGGTCGGTTGGGTCTCTCAAAAATTTTTTGTGTTTTACTCCAAAAACCCCATTTTTAGCCTTTTAGTACTGGGACCCCCAAATTTTTAAGGCTCTTTCTGAGAAAGGCACCTTCGCCATTTTAAGGACTTAGGACTTTCATTGGAGACAATGATAGTATTTTTTATAGTTTTATTAATTTTATTTTTAAATGGTATTATATTTTGTAGAGATTGATGATAAAAAGGACCCTATCAATCAATATTAATTTAATGCGACAAAAGGTCAGGTTCGTAATTTTATACGCAACTTGAAAATTTGGCAATTTTTAGCATTTTAACATAAAATTTTTAGACTTCAATTTTTAATTGATTTAAAAAGAACTCGAAAATCTTGTTAAAAACTTCTGGTTTCAAAAATAATGTTTCGTTTATTTAAGATATTTGACTGATAAGAGCCTCAAAAGTGTCGTTGTGTCAGGTCTATCAACGCACTATTCAGTTCAGCTGTATAATAAGTGATAAGCCTTTGTTCTGCCACATGCATCTAAAACAACTTCTTGTTTTACAAAAAAAATTTTCTTTTTCAAAAAAATTATAAAAAAAATTTTTTTTTTATATAAAACAAGTTGGCAAAGTTAAGATAAAAAATCATTGGTGGAAAAACTGGACTTTTTATCATGATATCAAATCATGAAATAAATGTTGCGATGTTATATTATTAGGTAAACAATAAAAGATTTTATTCCTGTATATTAAATCTTTTTAGTGCGTTTCAATTTTGGTTTTAAATCCAAAAGATACGTTTTAAAGTTTACGTTTACAACAACACTCTACTCTGCAATATAAATAGGAATATTTTCGGGCAAGTTTGACATCTGGTATGGTATCGTATAAAAAGATTGTCGACATCAGGTTGTGTTTGTGTATCACCTCAACTACCACAATTTTTTATCCACCTACGACGGCACTTGGTCATTATTTCAATAAAACTTTTAAAAGTTGTGTTGATTTTAAATTTTAAAGAAAAAGGATGACAAAAATTACCTTTAAGCTGTTCTATTTTTGCTGCACAAACGATGGGGGTATTATTTAAGCGTAGCCCAGCAATCGAATGAAATTGTCAAAAAAATTATCTTTGACGTCATCGCTAGTCGATACAGTGAGAAACACCTGATTAAAAAACAAATTGTTCTATTAGTAAGAAAAGACACCGTTTTGCGTTTTTTAGTCAAAGCCTTTTTATGTATTTTAAAATTTTGAGCGAAAATAGTTTGCTTAATTTTTTTCAATAACGTGTTATGCCCATGGTTTTTGTGGTTGAAGAAAAAAGGGTCCGTATAAAAACCCCATGAACAAATTCCCCATAGGTCAAAATCCCCATAAAGTGGTGTAGAGTATCTGACTTAATTTCGGCCAGGCCTTAATTTCGGCCACCAATTTAGGGTGTTAGAAAATTGGCTTATTTTTAAATCACAAAAGAACTAGTACAAAATTAATTGAATGAATGTTAAATAAAGTGTTTTTGCAAAAGTTTTTTATTTGTGTTATTGTGCATTATCAACATTTTTATACAAAAAGTGATTTTTTTGTGATTTTCTTAAATTTTGTTTTGTGTTTAAACTGTATCAAATTTAGAACGAAGCGCTATATAATCTTAAAATAACTTCTATTTAAGGCTAAAACAGTTAATTTTTATGTTTTGATATTTTCTTCAAAATCACTTTGCAATGCGTTAACTAACTGCGTATTTTAAGATTCCGTTAATTTTGGCCACCTTAAAATTTAGGTCAAATAACCTGCCGTGTTTTGTTGTTTTCAAATATTATCGTACTACCGTATTTATAAAGAATTTTTTTGTTCATTTGCCTTTTTTTGACGTTTTTTTAAGCTAAACAAAAATTTTAACATATTGGAAAAACCAGAAAAAGCTTATTCAAAAAAAAGGTGGCCGAAATTAAGTCAGCTACCCTAAATTCCCCATAAATATAATGCGGTTGCAATATTTCCTTTACATTTTGAGACTTTTTTATCCTGATAAACAAAATTTTATCCTGATAATATTTAGCTTGATTGTTGGGCTTTGCTTGGGCTTAGTAAAAATTTAAAACATTTTTAACGCTTTTATGATTAAAACTTAGTTTTTTTAACACATTTTAGTTTGCAAACGCATTTCTGATTGTTATGGGGAATTTGCACTACGTTATGGGGATTTTTGCCAAGTGGATTTTACACTACTTTTATGGGGATTTTACACGTCACCAAAAAAACACAACTTGTTCACAAGTTTAACTTAGTTTTGAAAACGCTTGATACACTCTTAAAGGTGCTGTGCGGAGTGAAACTTTTTGTCTTCGATTTTGATAATTTTTTTGTGAAAACCTCGGCCCCCAATAGCCCACAAAACTTTTTTAAATAAAATATCTCCCGTGTTCAGGATTTATGACCCCCAAAAATGGCGTTTTTCGACAATTCTGTACGTGACAGATTGCTCAATGCGTATAACGCTTTTCGTTACAAATTATGCACTCAAAGAAAACGGCTACTTTCTACTTGAATTTAATACCTTGATCGTTAAGATTGGAGGAATATTTGTCGAAATATTGCGTTTTCCGTGCAAAAAACCCGCAACTTTTTTGTTAAAAACACCAAACGACAGCAGTAATTTTGTGAAGTTTGCCAACCTTTCTTTGCTTCACTTCGTGTTTTTAGCGAAAAAATGGAGGGTTTTTGTACGAAAAACAATATCTCGACAAAGACTTCACCAATTTTAACGATCAAGGTACCAAATTAAAGTAGAAAATAGCCGCTTCGTTTGAGTACATAATTTGTAACTTAAATCATTATACTCATTCAGCAATCTTTCACGTACAGAATTGTCAAAAAACGCCATTTTTGTGGGGTCATAACTCCTGAACTACTGGAGATATTTTAGTGAAAAAATTTTTGTGGGCTATTGGGGGCAGGAGAAAGGTATTCCCAAAAAATATCAGAATCTAAGATAAAAAGTTTGACTCCGCACCGCACCTTTAAGAATTAAATATAAATAAATTATATATTGATCTTACAGATCAATCGCAATTCTTAGGTCTATAACTTTTCGGGCTGGGTTATAAGACAGGTATGACGACTAAAATCCTTTGGCTTCGCGGTGCTGGGAGATAAAAATTATCTCCTTCTCCACGTAACAAACAAAAAGTCGTCTGCGAATACATTTGCCCCCATTTGGTGCTCGGACACATTTAGGTAAAGTTTTTTACCGAAACGGATTTTTTCATAAAAAAATTTAAATTTGATTTCTTTTTAAAATTCTTCGATAATTTAAAACAAAACAAGGTTTTTACTGTATTTTACCGTAGTTATGACGTTATTTAAAAAGAAATTCTTTATTTGATTTTACCTCAGCAAAAAAGGCCAGTTTTAGGACTTTGGTAAAGTTTTAGTTGTATCATGCCGCACAGAGCCCATTATAATTTTATATTAAATATTGCAAGATGATTACAAACTTCGATACCTTACTGTTTGGTATAAATGAAGAATAGAATACAAACAAATAATACAAACGGCCAAAAGCTTGTGAAGGTTTGGGGAGGCGGGAGTTCCCGCCAGCCACCAGAGGCAAATTTTTTTAGGCGTACAAAGCGAACATTTTTGAGTCTGTAAATTTTTTAGATGCGACAAAAATAAACAGTAGACACTATGGGCGGTCTTTTTGGCTTTCTTAGGTTAACCGCTTTCTTTTTTCCCCTAATTTTGCGTTATAAATCTCGAATTTTACAGTGTAGTCCAGTTTGGGCGAAATTTAACTCGCCGCCCACCATGCTTCTTTTGGTGAGACCACTGGACACGGCTAAACCTTTAAAGCGGTACCACCTTAAAATGAAACCACAATTTTTATCTTCTTAGTATTGCGAATTTATGATATTTTATTACAATAGTTAGAGTCTGGCCCAGGAGTTGTGAATGGAACGTATGAACAGTATATCACCGGAATGCAACCAACTCAAGCATAAATACGACGATTGCTTCCATTCCTGGTTTACCGAACAATTTTTAACTGGTAAGCGTAAGAGTGATGGCTAGTTTAGGCCCTGCTCTTCCTAGCGATAAATATGAACTTCTAAAATCATCATTAAACGTTATAAAAAAATTAGATTATTACTTAAATTTGTTTTTTTCCTCGGTTATAAAAAAGGTGCTGGCGTATACCTCTATAATAATAGGATCCGTTTAGAATGGGTCACATTTAAATAGCACTTTCCTTGTAATGACTTACTTTTTTTTATTGTAATGGGCTTCATAATGGGAAGAATGCCATTAATGTCATAACTCTATTATTTTATAAATTAAACCAATTCAATTGACGCAAAAATAATTGATTAATTTACCTGAACTATTCGAAAATAGGTCGGTAAATCAAGAATATATAACAAGAGAATATTCAATTGCACTCTTAAATGTTTGACCAAAATTTTTCTAGAAAAGTTGTACATGCGCAACTTCAGACCTGTGCACTGCCCCCCTCGGGGTTATAATGGGGGCGGGCAATGTCAAAACGGGGGGCACGGGGGCAACTTTTTGAAACGGGGGGGGCAAGCAGGGGGAAAAGAAAAAAAGAGAAAAAAAGAAGAAAAAAAGAAAGAAAGGAAAAGGGAAAAAAGAGACAAAAAAGCGAAAAAAGGTAAAAATAGATCTAAAATAGCTTAAAATGCATTGAAATAGGTTAGAAACTGCAAAAATTTTGCAATGATGGCGTCCTAATAGGTAATAAATGGCGTCATAATTTTTAGGTACTTTTTCATTTTTCCGCGGGGGGGGGGGCAAATCCTCCAATAAAGCGGGGGGAGGGCATTTTCAAACCGTGCACAGGTCTGCATCTTTGTGCTACTTTTTCAACAAAAAATCTGCCATTTTCTGCTAGACTTTCCGCCCAGGGATTTTTAATGCAGTGTTAGTTTTTTTTTGCAAAACAATATGCCCTTTTCTCCCTTAATGCTGCTTTTTTCGCACTGAAAAGTTTTTTGCACAACAAAAAATATTACACTGCGCATGTGCGACTTTTCTGGAAAGTGTTGTTCAGAAATGTAGTGTTCAGTTGCGCATTTTCTTTTCTATTTTTGATAAAATATAGAATATACAAGAGGTATGCTAATTCAATGGAACTTTGTGAGATTAAACTGAAGAAGTTGCGTAACTTATGTTTTGTGAGCGGTTTTTATATTTTATTTCAGGGGTAGCGCGAACGCCGACCCCCACACACGAAAATTATGCGGTCGTCGTAGCCCTACTTGGGCTAGACACGAGGGTCAACTCACCCCGAGTGCAATGGGTAAGCCTCGCCCCGGGGAGGCCGCCTTCTTGATCGCGGCACTCCCCCCGCCAAGTAAGTTTATGAGCTGTCAGGAAAAACTAATTTATTTCGCCCTGAAACATTAGCCATCTGGGTAATTTAAACATATGAATCTAAAAAAAAAGTAAGTGAATTGATTAATATTTGTCGCAAACAGAAGAGCAAGGTTTAACAAAAGTTTAGCTAATGGCACCGTTTTTCTCACTTTTATTTTCAAGGCTTTTACTTTCAGTCGAAGAGATTTTATTTACTTTTAAGTTTTAGCCATTTCCGAATCATATTTTAAAATGCAGACCTGTCTGGAAATGCCCCCCCGCTTTATGGGAGGTTTTCCCCCCACCTCCGTTTTATTGCACCCCCCACTGAAAAAGCACTCTAAAATTATGACGCCATTTTTGACCTATAATGACGCCATCATCGCGAATTTTTTGCAGTTTTTAGCCTATTTCAATGTATTTTAAGCCATTTTAGACCGATTTTTACCTTATTTTTATTTTTTTTCCTTTTTTTCTCTTTTTTTCTTTCTCCCCTGCTTGCCCCCTCGTTTTATTGCCCCCATTTCAAAAAAAGTTGCCCCCCCCGTGCACCCTCCCCCGTTTTGCAATTCCCCCCCCCCCCAATAAAACCCCGGGGGGAGGGCAGTGCACAGGTCTGAAAATGTATATAGTATATTGTGCTAATTTATTACTTTAATATTTCCTTTTCATCACCGCAACCCTAGTATATTAACGCTTCCTTTAGGATTTTTTCGTTTCAGAAACCGCTGCAAATCCGCAGAAGGCGTTTCACGCCACTGCGGCACTAGGATACACTCAGCGTCCGCGATCGCCGAGACGCGGAGTACAACACTGGCGCGAAACACTTTCTGCGGATTTGCAGCGGAAAAAATTCCAAAGGGTTAATAATTTTATCGCTTTTCGTAAAAATAATTATTCGTTTCTAATCTGTTTTTTTTTGAAAAAATTTTCAGGCGAGCTTATCCCAGTAACGGTAGGTTGATTTTATACAAAAAAATTGTGTATAGAATTTAATGTTGCTATACACTGTTATAATTTACCAAAGTCACTTAGGAAATAATTAGCATAAGCATGGTTAGCACGCAGCTGATTGGTAGTTCTGTATAATGTTGATTTCAGCAATAAAACGTCAGCAGTTTTTTCGCGGTTTTCCAACAAAAAGATTCCGATGCTTTGAGACAGTTGCGAACGCACTTTTCAACCAAACCGTATGCAAATTATTCCTTATGTCACTTTGGCCAATTATCGGCCAATTATCGTCTAAATACAGTTTGCACACTTGAAAATTTTTTCATTATTAATCATTTTTAAATAGACTTTAGTTTGAAATTCAGGTATTGATGCCGGTGAATGTTACTTTGGCGGTATTGGGGTACTAGTGCCGATAGCGGCTCATTTTTTTGTTTGTTTTAAAATAGCTTTTTTGCACTTTTAAAAAGCCTGTTATAGTTTAGGTAACTCGAAAAAACAAGACCCCTGTGAAAGCCTGCTAAGAGAGTACCAGGCCTGCGTAAAACAAGCGATAACAGAAAAAGGCATCAAGTTTGAAGACGTGGAAAACAATATTTTAAACACAGTAAAAGACAAATCTTATAGCCATCCAGGCGGAGTACCAAGAAAAAACTAAAATAACGGTACCAATAAAAAGTTACATTTTTTAATAAAATTCGATTAGGTCACTTTGCTTTGAAAAAAAAACAGGAAGATTTTCTGTCCATGCTGATTTTATTCAATTCATGATTTATTTGAAAATTAATGACGTGCTTTTGAAGATTTTTCAAAAATTTTATGCAATGATTTTATAACATTTTGAACAAGAAACTCTTCTACGGACCGTTTGCTTTTCAAGAAACTCACTATTTCGAACACCAGTACACAGTGTTAATTAAAGTTCCGAGTCTAAAAATAACAAAAGAAAAATTACACAACAGAAAAAATTAATTGAAGTTGAGTTGGAAAAAATTTTTGCCAAATTTTAGGAATGTATCCGCATTAGGAGTACCTTTTTATTTTAGAAGAGAGAAAGATTTTTGCAGGTTTGGGATTTGGGAGAAGGAGAGAAAGGTGTCCGCAAGTACGAGATTATGGGCTAGGTAGAACCTCGTGCTTTTTTCACACACCTATAGTTACGAATGCTTTTTAGGGTCAGATATAATTTTGAACTTTTAACCCGTTCCTGGCCTTTACTCCTGTTACAACCGTGAAACCTTCGTACGACAAAGATTAAACCTTCGTTTTACGGTGGTGGTATTTTTGTATGACAAATGTCGTACGTAAATCTTACCGCGGTAAACTACCCATGTGGTATGACCTAAGTCGTACTTCCGTCATACATATTTACTTCCGCTTTCAGATTTTCTTAGTACGCGTTAAGCAAACAGCAACCTAAATTTTCAATGCTTTTCTTGCTTTGTGTTTTATGGTTTTATCTTCGACACTGGGGACTGACTAACATTGTATAAAATGTACTCAATTTGGAAGTGGATGTTTCTTGAAAGGGGATTAGTCTATATCTAAATCTTCATGAACCGATCTATCTCGGTACATACTAACATACTGTTTATCGTATTATTTTGTGTAGCAAAAATTACAACTGATGACTGTATAACAATAAGAATCAAGTTTCTTTTATGTAAAAAACTTACAAAAACTTAAATATATTGTCATGATTCCGATTTGCTAATTATTGTGTTGTGCTTTTATTTTGCTAATTATTGGTTGTGTTTTTTTTGTTTTTGTAATTGTGTTTTTCAGTATCCAGTGTATTTTTATTCTTCGAAAGGGAAATTTGGGTTCGGCAGATTTATTTATGTGGGGCATTTAAAAGTTTGTGAAAAAAATTCCCTCCTCCATTTTCCTTTTGCGTTCTTCCCCTAACAGCTTTTATGTATTACTGTATTACACTTTCTAAAAATTTTATGTGTTACACCTACTAAAACTTATACAAAGCCTTAAAACATCGTTTACACTTTCTAAAATTTCTTACGTATTACATTTACTCAGACCTGTGCACGGTCTGCAAATGCCCCCTCGCTTTATTAAAGGATTTGCCCCCCCGTTTTATTGCCTCCCCCCGCCCAAAAATGAGAAAAGTACCCAAAAATTATAACGCCATTTTGACCTATCATGACGCCGTCATCGCCAATTTTTTTGCAGTTTTTAGCCTGTTTCAATGCTTTTTAAGCCATTTTGGACCTGTTTTTACTGAAATTTCGCCTTTTTTGTCCTTTTTTCTTCTTTCCTTCTATTTTTCTCTTTTTTCTCCTTTTTTCGCTTTCTTCCCTGCTTGCCCCCTGTTTTATTGCCCCCCCGTTTCAAAAAAGTTGCCCCCCATGCCCCCTCATTTTGGAATTACTCCCCCAATAAAACCCTGGGGGTAGCGCGTAGGTCTGCTTACAACAATTTTTACAATGTCTAAAAACATTTTACATCATGTCTGTTCTCTGTGGCTATTACTGAAAGTTATCTTAGCTTTTTCCTCCTACTATTTCATTCCTTTTTTTTCATATCATTTCCTTTTATTTATAGTTAACCTTTTCTGTTTAGCTCTTTCTTTGGGTTTTACTGCAATTTACTCTTTCCTGGTTCTCCTGGTTTTAATTTAATCTTGCTGCCGTTGTGGTTATGTCAGGGTATGTTTTTTTCTGTTTGCCACTGTCGATTTTCTGCACCCGATAAGAGCAGCAAGGGTTCTTGGCAGTGTGGCAGTAGCATAATTATCTATCTCTCTATCTATAGTCCCCCCTAAATAAAACCCTGTTTGTGCCCCTGGTGTTATATTTTCAGTATCGGTAATATTCGGTATCTCTGGTTTACGTGTATGTGTTATCCTTTTTTAGCGTATTTCTTTTGCAACTTATATTAAATAAGAAGATATTATCATGATATAAAATAGTTTAACCATAGTTCCATTTCTTTCTGATATATTTAATACAAAAAAATAAAAAAAAAACTATTAAAATAGCTTTTTAAAGGTAGTTTACATTTACACAGGAGTGAAAAGTGACAACGCTTTCCGCGCGCTTTTACGCCGTTTTAAGACTGGTTCATACTTGTGTAAAAACGTCCTTTTGACAAAGTCCAAAGGACAAACACAGCGTATAAACGTATGTAAAAACGTCCTTTGGACAAAGTCCAATAAACACAGCATATAAACATATGTAAAAACGTCCTTTGGACAAAGTCCGACAAACACAGCGTATAAGCATATGTAAAAACGTCCTTTGGACAAAGTCCAACAAACACAGCGTATAAACGTATGTAAAAACGTCCTTTGGACAAAGTCCGACAAACACAGCGTATAAACGTATGTAAAAACGTCCTTTGGACAAAGTCCGACAAACACAGCATATAAACGTATGTAAAAACGTCCTTTGGACAAAGTCCGACAAACACAGCGTATAAACATATGTAAAAACGTCCTTTGGACAAAGTCCAACAAACACATCGTATAAACATATGTAAAAACGTCCTTTGGACAAAGTCCGACAAACACAGCGTATAAATGTATGTAAAAACGTCCTTTGGACAAAGTCCGACAAACACAGCGTATAAACCTATGTAAAAACGTCTTTTGGACAAAGTCCGACAAACACAGCGTATAAACGTATGTAAAAACGTCCTTTGGACAAAGTCCGACAAACACAGCGTATAAACGTATGTAAAAACGTCCTTTGGACAAAGTCCAAAGGACGTTTTTACATAAGTATGAACCAGCCTTTACTGTCATTTGTCGCTGCAGGGTGACAAGTCGTTAGTCGCCGCAGGTCGTTACTTGTCACTCCGGTGTGAACAAGGCCTTAGTATTCGGTTACGTGCACACCCGGAGCAATGTGCTTTATTTGCTATGTCAGGTCCCCCGCATTGACAAAATAAAAATACAATCCAATCTTTTGACAAAAATAAAAACACCTACAATACAATACAATCTTTTAGCGTGTCCCCGCCATGGCCGAGAGCGGGAACCGATTTGAACAGTTAGAGCAAACGCTGGAAGCCTTCCAAGAAAACATCCGCCAAATCGCCGTTATAGCATCCGATTTCCAGCCCAAAAGCCAAGAAATTCTAAACCAGAAAATTCAAACTCTAGTCTCCGGCCTGCAAGAAGTGGAGAGCCAGTCTCGCGCCAATTTTCACGACGTCAGGGTGGGTAGTTTTTTACGTTTGTTTGTTTGTTTGTTGATTGTTATAGGTGGTCAATGAGGAAGCGAGTTTGGTGGTACTTTCTCTAAAAAAAATAGTACAGAACTTTAGACAAAAATTTTTTTGTTTAACTTCGCCGGGCTTCAAACATAATAATTATGTATGTTATGAATTTTTGTGTTGCATGAGTGTAAAGCTTTTATTTATTTCGGAGATATCAGTGCTAAAAACGCTAAAAATGAATGGAAACTTTGACGCCCTTAACAAAAAATTTTTTTTGAAAGAGCTTATCACCCTAAAGCTGTATTTTTTGGTTTTGGGACCGTCGAATTTTAAAGCGGAAGCTGTCTAGGTTACCCCCAGATTTTAAAGAAGATTTCGAAAATATTGAATTTTTTTAAGCGCTCCACCCCTTTTTTTCCAGCCAAATTATGGTTGTTGCTGTTGTTCTTGCAATACCTGAAACTTATCTCCCCTACGCAGACTAAGCAAAGGGCAGGCGATAAAACAAGCCAGGAGGGGCGTAAAAATTTTACCCCTGTGGTTGAGAGTTGAGACCATAGATGAACAAGGGGGGTAGGGTGGGTTCCACACCCCCTAGCCTCGAAATTTTGGCCCCCCACCCCTAGAAAAAAATCCAGGGCCCCCCTCCCCCCAAATTTTGGAATTTTTACCCCTGACCCGTGACCCCACCTCTAGATTTTAAAATCTTACCTCTTCTACCCTCTCGAGAAAATTTTAAGTACTTTTTTTACACTAAATTTTCTTCCAAAAACGTGAATTTTTAACACAAATTCATGTTTTTACACCATTTTTATACCTGAATATCGCTTTTTATTCAATAAAATGTTGTATTATCTTATAAAAAAATATTATTAAACCTTTAATGGTTTAAAAGTATTTTGCTTCGGAAATTGGACCCCACCTGACCCCCCTCTAGGTTTCAAAATCTTCCACCCCTGGTCGACCCCCCTAGAAAGCTAGGGGGGGTTTGACCCTCCCTAGGACCCGTCCCCTAGATTTTGAAATGTCATTTACCCGGGGTAAACACCCCCCTAGCTTTTTGACCGTGGTCATCTATGGTTGAGACCATACATGGGCAAATTGGTCCGGAGTGGGGGGGGTTAAACCCCAAATTAGAGGGGGAAGGGGTTAAAATCCGAGAAACGCAAAATACCCATATCGTTTTTTTTCTGGAGTGCATTTTACCCATATCGTTTTTCGATCTTGAAGGAAAAATAGGTAAAAAAACGCTAATTTTAGGTCAAAAAGCCCTTTTTATTGCATTTTTGAGCTTTTAATTGCTTAAAACATTTATTTTGACGTCAAAACTTAAGTTTGGAGGCAGTTAGAAGTCATTTTAAACACATTTTTTTTCTTCATTTTTCCAAAATTGGGGGGGTTAACCTTTTCTCCCCCCCCCACTTCTGAGTGGGGGGGGGGGGTTAAACCCCCCTTCTCAGAATTTGGGGGGGGGGGTTAACACCCCCAACCCCCTCCCCCCGTGCCCATGTATGGTTGAGACTCTTCTCTGACGATAGATGGCTGGTTTATTTTGGACGAAAAGAGAAGGAGAAAGTAAAGTTTAAAAGGGGGATTTGGCTGGGCAGAAAATACTAAAATGTTAGCGGGTAACGAATACATGGCATAAGCAAGGGGGTTGTGGTGCTTAAATCCCCTCTCAGGAGTGACGGTAAGGGGAGAAAAGGTTGACCTCCATTTTTACAAAATAAAGAAAAATTGATTGCATCTAGGAGGGCGGCCCGGAATTTGTCGTAGAGTTCGATTTTACCGTTGACCTCTTTGTTCTTAGCGCTCGTTCGCTCGATGCACTGCTTGGTGTAGAGCTGGGGATTTTTACCCTCGTCCAGAAAGTCGATTAGTTCCAAGGGAACCTAACGAAAAATGACAATTTAAATTAAATTTTTCCTACTGTTTTTGTAATTTTTTAATTTTTTAATATATTTTTATTTCATCTTGATGTATAAAATGTATGAATTTTCTTTTAGCACTACGCTTCAAATCATTTCCCAGAGGTAATTCTTATCACGATCTTCTTATCAAGTAACGTAAAAAACCCATTTTCATTGCAGTTTAAGCTATTTATATTTATTGTTTAAAACACTCATATTTAAAATCGACTGTTTTTTGCTAGTTACAGAGAAAATCTCTTCAACAAAAAATGTTATAAATGTTTTTTTACAAAAAACCTGTCATAGATTTACAAAAAATATATGGTTTGGCACACAACAAAAAAAAACCTGGGTCGTTTTATTTTTGACAATTGTGAAATTACCACTATTTTAAATTAACGGTTGCATTTGCATGTTAGACTTTTAATCGTGCATGTTATTATTTTCTTGCTACTTTAAAAATTTAAAAAGCTGGAGTTAAATTGACCTAATCTAATCAAATCTGCAAAATAATTGACTGATTTCTCCAAAATGCTTGTGTCGGAAACTGAGAGGTCGTTAGGATAAATATCTTTACATATTTGATAAAAATTATTACAATTAAGGGTAATAGAAAAAGGCAAAATTATAATGAAAAAAGAGAATATACAAACCAGTTAATTTTGGTACATAATAAAAACAAACAACAAAAAGCTTGCCAAATTAAAAAAAACTTAATAAATAACTAAAATTAAAAAAACAAGAAAAATAATTAACATGCTTCTATTGTTTAGAAAATAATTAATTTTTGGAATAAAATACTGCTTGATAAAGTAATAAATTTTGGATTAAAAAGCATAAAAAGTGTTTCGCTCCAAGCCTAGACACTTTTTATTATCAAGTTTTATAAAAGTGTCCCTTCCTATGAAGGCAAATAAAGATAAAACTTAACAAAAATAATATAACTGAGCGAAACAGAAAAAAATATTAAAATACAAAAATATTAATGATCTGTGTTGTTATTTGAGCTCATCAGTATGCCATAATAAATTAGCTCATTATAAATACCTAAAGTTAGCAAACAAATGCAAAAACAAAACAATAAAAGATTAAAAAAAAACCTGAAATTTTTCAGAAAATAAAACGATAAGTAAAAACACGAGCGCAAATACACGTATGTTGCACACGCTACACTGCACACGAGTAGTATTAACATACCATACATCAAATGATTAATTCGTGTTTTAACCTTACTAAAAGTTCATAATTAGTCAACCAAATAGGGTAGTGCATTTAATTTCGGCACTTTTCCCAATTGGGTATTTTTGATTTTGGACTATATCTTTGGTAATCCTGGACGGAATATGACGTTTGATAGCTCAAATAAGAGCTAATTTTAAGTAGATGACTGTCGTGAGCTTTTTATCTGTTATGTTATGATATTTTCATGTGAAATTGTGTGATTTATAAAAAATAAAATTGTTACTCGTTTTTAGAACATGGGCATTTCATGATTACGCAATAAATTGGTTTAAAAATTAAACTGCCCTGGTAAAATTTAGTCTATTTTCAGAATTTTTAGTCCCCGTGGTTCTACGTTGCGTTTGTGGTGAGAAATCGTTATTAAATAAAATCGTGTAATTTCGGCACACATATTGCTGTAGTTAAAAGGGGTTGAATTAAGTGGTCGGGTGTTACATTGTAGTTGTAAATAGTTAAAAGACAACGTTGAAATGTGTAAGGGTCACAGCACTGCACTTAAACTCGATTAAGGGGGTCCTTTTAAAAAGTGCCGAAATTAAATGCACTTTTTTCCCAAATTTCGCTCATTTTGATACCATTTGGCATTTCCGCTGTAACTTTTTGCCAGTTACACGTTGAACAACAAATAGAAGCTTAAATTAAAGAAAACTGTCTGGAGATAATGATAGGCTTTTAAATTTTTGAAAATGATGATTTTTTGACTGAGATACAATCGATTGTTTATAAAGTGCCGAAATTAAATGCATACATTTAATTTCGGCAATTTTCTGTTTTTTAAAAACTGATTTAATTAAGTAAAAAAACAATTTTCGTACAGTGAAACTTTTATGACGCAACGCAGTATCGTGAAAGTTTCAAAATGAGCTATCAAACATGAAATTCGGGCCATACAGTGAAAAAATATATTGGAAGAACGAAAAAGTGCCGAAATTAAATGCACTACCCTAACAAAAAAGTTATCAATTGAAAAAAAAACTTAGAAGAATGTATAATGAAATTATAAATTTAGTAAACAAACAAAATACTAACAACTAATCAAACAAGTAAGAAACAAAAAGTCGCAGAAATACGTTTACAATAAGAATGATAAAAAGCACCATTAACTGGCAGAACCAGAAACAAGAACAGTGTCGCTCGGTAGTGTTACTCCGTGAACCGAGCGACACTTGAAGGCACCATAATATGGCCGAAACCCAACACGGGAAGCAACACTTGGAATACCAAATGGAGTGAAGTTTTAAGGCTTTAAAGACATTATTAATATATTAACACAAACATTTTTTAGGTACAAAGTATTTAAAACGATATTATACCCGTGTTTTGTATTATAATTAATTTTTAAGTATGACAAGCTAATTATGCTAGGCGTTAAAATTAGATTAAATTTTAGTTAAAATTGTTTTTTATAAATTTATCGCAGTTTTTACGATTTACAAGATCAAATTTAAGAATAAGTGGTCTATATTTTTTGCTAAAAGTTACAAATTTTTGATTTAATTCTTTACAACCATACTCTAACTTTATGAATTCGGAAAATAAGGATTTAACTCAAGACCAAAATCATAATATGTATTAGAGCAGATTCTGCCAAACCTTATGAGTTGGGTGTAAAACACGCTAAGGCCAAGATTATTAGAAACGTTGCTAGTTTTATGAATATATTTGATTACTTTAAAATCACAATCTTCAGTTTTATTATAGACAGTAATTTTAACATTGTTATTATTAAGTTTAATATCTAAATCCAAGTAATTACATGTAAAATCGTTAACGGTAGTTTCTGATAAAGGTAATTCATGTGGATATATATTTTTAAATACATCCAACAAATTATTATTTTTGGAGGTAGAAGCACTAAAAAAATCATCTATATATCTAGTCGTCATTGTTAAAACATTTTGAAATACTGGGTTAGATTTAAGATAATTAAACTCAATAAATGACAACGTAAGATCCGGAAGTTGTGGTGAAGCATTGCCACCTTGGGGAATACCTGTAACTTGTAAAAACGTTTTACTCGCAAAAACAACATAAGAATTTTTTACAATAAAATTAATTAGTTGTTTTATTTGATTGTTATCATACGATTTATCACTTTTACGTTCGTCTGAATAGAAGCAAAGCAATTGTTATAACCTACTATTAAAAACCGTTTACCAGAATTTTTAAACAAGAGATCTACAAGACTAGACATATTATTAAGTACTATTTCATGTGATAAACTTGTATAAAGCGTACTAAAATCAGCTGAAAATATTTTATATGTTTTACTAGTTAGTCTAGAAACCACTTGCAAACTATTATTTACAGACCAGTAAATTTATCCGATTTTATCTTCCAATGAGTGACAATATCTTTGAAAATGCGATTGAAAAAATTTTAAAATTTTACCCATTAAAATTGACACCTCTTTAGTACTAGCTTTAGAAGCTCCAGCAATGTCGTGCACCTATGGGGCTTTTATGAAATTTTGGGTTAAAAAATTTTTTTGGTGAAAACATTTGTTCTTTAGGAACTTTACAATCAAACATGGTCGACATTGCAACATGTCTCCTAATAATATATTGAGCACTTTTGTTTTCTACAAGCTTATACACATCGTTACCAGAAATCACAAAATCATTATTATATAATTGAATACCTAACTCGTTACAAATTACTTGTGCATAAATTTTTTTACAAATGATAGCAAGATAGATAGATAGATAGTAAGAGGGCGGTACCCTAGTGTTAAGGGGCCCTGGTGTTCAAGCCTGCATTAGGCTCATTACACTCTGCCCTGGAACCACCTAGGAGTGGTTTTCCTCAAATCGTTTTGATTCTTTTATGAATCGTTTAAAATCAACAACAGGCGCCCCTCGGACTGTTTTTGCATCTAAGGGGTCCGTGCCAAAGATTTTAAACCTTATTGCTGACAGTGCATAGCACTGTTCCAAGAAGTGAGTAGCGGTCTCTTCTTCCTCTTGGCAGAGTTCGCAGAGCCCATCATTGGCTACTCCAATCTTTCTCAAGTGAGCTTTGAGAGGACTATGTCCAGTTAAAAGCCCAATGACAAGGCGTAACTCTTTTCCTGAGAGACCAAGCAATTGCCTAGCTCTGGAAATATTAGGCTCAGTGACATACTTTTTGGTATGTCGGCATGCGTCAAGATTTTGCCAGTATCTGACATGCTGAGCCATAATCCATTTTTTGATGGCTGATTTTGCCACCCCAATTGATGTTCCCACATGTAAAAGTGGGCCCATAAAGTTAGGGTTTGTGCCTTCTTTAGCAAGCTTGTCAGCCTGCTCATTTCCTTCATGGCCCCTGTGTCCAGGTACCCACAGAAGCTTTACATCATTTTCTCTGGCCAATCTGGTAATCATCTCATAGCACCTCATAACTAGCCCAGATGATATCTGAGGAGATAGAAGCGCCTTGAGTGAAGCCTGACTGTCAGAGAAAATACAAATTTCTTTGTTTTGTACAGTTTGCACAACAGCATTTGTAACACAGGCCAAGATTGCATATATTTCAGCCTGGAATACAGTTGGGTTTTTGCCTAATGGTATAAAGAAATCCTCTTCCATGGCAAATGTGAAATGCACTCCTGCCCCAGTATGTTGTTCTGCTTTTGAGCCATCTGTGTAGCAGCACATAGCAGATTGAGGTTGAATGACATCTTTGTTGGTGTTCCAATCTTGTCGACTAGGAAACTCAACTTTAAAGTTCCTTTCAAACTTGAATACAGGAACAATGTGGTCACTCTCAGGATTTAGCATTGGGATTTCTCTCAATGCTAACTGCTTGATTTTAGAGTGCCCTCTATTTGTACCTTTTGTCTGCCATTGGTTAGCTATACCTAACCTATAGCTGGTTGATATTGCCTCCCCTTTGATGACAATATCCAAGGGTGCAAGATTAAGCAATGCTTCCATAGCCGCTGTGGGTGTTGTTCTTATAGCCCCAGTTATGCTAAGACATGCCTGGCGTTGTTATTGTCCAAACAAGCTTCTAGCAATTCCCAGTTCTAATCTAGGCCACCAGAAAAATTTACCCTACTCAAGTAGGGTAAATTTTTCTTTTGAGAACTTGTAAAAAATTACAAGTGGCCAAAGTTTAAAACTGGAATAACTTTAAACACACAACAGCTACGTACATGAAATTTTAAATAGTTTGCACATGGCACATAATCTTTTTTCATTTCAAATTTCAACGCAAATGGTTCAGAATAAAAAAAGTTATTGATAGACTTGTAATTTACGAAGACCAGTATTTTATGAAACAGGCCCCAGGTGTAACAATAAAATTGGTATGTAACGACTCCGTGGATTTTGGCACTTCTTTAAAGAAGTGCCAGCACTTCAAGCACTTCTTTAGGAAGTGCCAGAATCCATGCGGATTTTGGCATTTCCTCGCACAATTCTGGCACTTCCTGCTGAAAGAGTTGAAAAATCAGAACCAAATACTTTTTCAGGATTAAATGACTATGAAAACCATGAATGTTTGCGTTTTTACGATAAAATGTTGTAAAGTGATGGCTCCTCCCCTCCCCGTGGAAGTGAGGAAGTGCACTTCTTAAAAAAGTTCCAAAATCCGTGGTGTCAGTTAAATATGGATTTTAGCACTTCTTCAGGCAAGTGCTAAGTCAACAAGCTGAAAATTGAATCTTGCACTTACTCCTGGCACTTCCTGCTTTTATTGTTATTTTTAAAAACATAAATTATGCATTTTTACCTGAGCAAGCCTCACTAACGGTTAAAAATGCAATTTTAGATTTTTTTGGGTCCCTGAATTTAAATTTTGGGTCAAAAATTAAAAATTCCTAAATATTTAACCAGAAATGAGCATATCTCACTAACAGTAACAAAATATTTTTTTCTGATATTTAGCTAAAATTTCAACATATGGGTTTTCTTTGGACCTGAATTTTAATCTTGAAACAAAAATTAAGCATTTTTAAATATTCAACCAGAAATGAGCATATCTCACTAACAGTGGAAAAAAATTTTTTTCTCAAATTTAGCTAAAATTGCAATATATAAATTTTCTTAGGCTCTGATTTTGAATTTGGGGTCAAAAATTAAAAATTCCTAAATATTTAACCAGAAATGAGCATATCTCATAGTGTTTAAAAAAGTACTTTTTTAGTAATTAATTAATAAAAAATTAACGCTTTTTGGGCCGAAATAATTATTTAATAATTAATTAATTAAAATTTTTGGGCAAATAATTACTCAATAATTAATAAATTGATCGATTTTAGGGGCCAATAATTTAACTTTAATTAATGAATTAATTTCTAAAACAAAAATTAATAAAAAAGTAAAAGTAATAAAAAAGTACTTTTTTTAAAAAAGTAATAAAAAATTATTATTAATTATTACACTTTGCACACATCAGAACCAACCCACAACCACCCAAAACAAAAAAAAGCAAACAAAGTTGCGTCATGTGTTTCTCTGCACGTGATTATTTTCTCAAAGAACGAGGGTACTTTACCACTCATCACCCCTGATAGACTACTAGTTGCAAAACTTTTACCAAAAACAGACGCTTATATAAATGTTTTAGACATTAATTATGATTATTTTATAAAATTTAATTAATTAATACTTTTTTACGATTTTATCGAATCAATTTTTTAATAATTAATTAATTGAAAATTTTAGGTCATTAATATCTCACTAACAGTGAAAAATATTTTTTCTCATATTTAGCTAAAATTTCAACTTATAAGTTTTCTTAGGCTCTGAATTTTAATTTTGGGTTAAAAATTAAAAATTCCTAAATATTTAACCAGAAATGAGCATATCTCACTAACAATAAAAAAAAATATTTTTTTCTGATATTTAGATAAATTTTCAACATATGGTTTTTCTCTGGCCCTGAATTTGAAATTTGAATCAAAATGAGAGAGAGAGGAGCTAAGTGTTTTTTACATTAAAAATTTATATATTTCATTTATACTAAGGCAAGATATCGGAAGGACTACTTAACTACTCTACTTAACTACTTATTACTTAACCTAGTTCGAAACATTTCAAGTAGTTAACTACCTACTTACTACCTACTTGTAATTTTATTTTACTACTTAACTACCTACTTATAATTTTTAAAGTAGTTAACTACCTACTTAACTACCTACTTTGATTTTTGGTTAACTATCACAACACTAGAGGAGCTGTGTCAAAAGTTTTTTTAGGGGTCAGCCATTGCAGTGCCTTAAGGCATTAAGATTTTTTTAAGCCTATCACCAAAATGTCGGACTTAAATTTCCGCATAAATCCCCCGGTCTCAGGCTTGTGGCTCTAACAGTTTTTGAGCATGATGCCAAAATATGCATAATGTGTCCCCCATACAAAGATTTTTTAGCAAAAATCGTGAAATTGACCCCTTTAACCTCTCGGGGTACCCGACTCAGGTAGGTTACCCCTAACAAATTATATATTTTTGAGCTCAGAAAAGTATGGGCAATCTGCAAAAAAATTTTCAGACGTAAAGCCCCATATGGTAAAAAGTTAGAAATTTGGCCGAAAAAAATCGACCATAAATTTCAGCAATTTTGGGGGCTAACCCTCCCAAATTTTTGAAAAAAATTTTATTTCAGGAGGTAGCCAAAAGTACAAGGACCTTAACGCGAGATATTTGCATATTGATCGCGGCGCGTTCAAAAGTTATAAGACCGCAAACAAAAAAATTTTTGTCAACTTTTTTCCAGTATCGCTAAAAAAAACAGAGAATAAATATGAGAAAAAATATTTTTCACTGTTAGTGAAATATGCCCATTTCTGGTTAAATATTTAAAAATTCTTAATTTTTGATTCAAAATTCAAACTCAGGGTCAAAGAAAACCCATATATTGAAATTTTAGCAAAATATCAGAAAAAATATTTTTTTACTGTTAGTGAGATATGCTCATTTCTGGTTAAATATTTAGAAATTTTAACTTTTTGACCCAAAATTTAAATTCAAGGACCCAAAAAACTCTTAAATTGCATTTTTAACTGTTATTGAGGCTTGCTCAAGTAAAAATGCATAATTTATGTTTTTAAAAATAGCAATAAAAGCAGGAAGTGCCAGGAAGAAGTGCCAGATTCCATTTTCAGCTTGTTGGCTTGGCACTTCCTTGAAAAAGTGTTAAAATCAATATTTAACAGACACCACGGATTTCGGCACTTCTTTAAGAAGTGCACTTATTCACTTCCACGGGGAGGGGGGGGGGAGGTGCCATCATTTTACAACATTTTATGGTGCATTTGCTTCACATGTTTAAATATAATTCATTTGTGTAATTGTTCTTTGTTTTTAATATTTAAATATTTTTTTAATTAATTTTTTAAGTATTATTTGTTACAAAAACTTTATTTGCATTGAAATATTCAAATAATAAATAAAAACACAAACATTCATGCATATCCGGTTTTCATAGTCATTTAATCCTGAAAAAGTATTTTGGTCCTGATTTTTCAGCACTTCCAGCAGGAAGCGCCAGAATAGCGCGAGGAAGTGCCAAAATTCGCGTCCATCCTGGCACTTCCTCAAGAAGTACTGGAAGTGCTGGCACTTCTTAAAGAAGTGCCAAAATTCACGGAGTTATGTAACGGTACAAGTTTTTTATTTCCTTCAAGGATATACTATTTTTGTTAAAATTATTATTTCTAAGTTCCTTGTTACACCAATATGCAATAGGATTATTTATAATTTTGGTTGTTTTTGCTATAAAAGGCTCACAATCGATAAAATTGATTTTATACTTGTGCTGATAAAATTTAACATAATTAAAAACACGGCTAACTGCTGCGGATCTAACTTCATTCCAGTCTATTGGTTTAGGCAATCGGTATTTAAGTCCAAATTTCATAATACGACGTAGACTTTTAGAGTTACTGACTTTTAAATCTCCAGTAAATATATGTTTGTGATATGTATTACAAAATTTAGAAGTTAAACACTTGCACTTATTTATTAACAATGTCTTTAGATAAGCAGATCGTGTATCTATCTAAACGTATATTTGGTTTTAATTCTACTTCTAGCATTGGATTTCAGATAATAAAATTCAACAAAAGGAACACAGTTAAACGGGTCCGTATAAAATCCCCATGGAGAAATTCCCCATAGGCCAAAATCCCCATAAACGTTACAAAATCCCCATAAGGTGGTGTAAATTCCCCATGAAACAGTGCAAATTCCCCATAAAATGGTGTAAATTCCCCATAAATATAATGCGTTTGCAGTATTTCCTTAAAATTTTAACACTTGGAAAATACAACAAAATTTTATCATGACAAAAGTTAGCTTGATTTTAGGGCTTTGCTTAGGCTTAGGAAAAAATTAAAACATTTTTATTTTTTTTATAATTAAAACTTAGTTTTTTTAACACATTTTAGTTTGCAAACGCATTTCTGATTCTTATGGGGAATTTGCACTACTTTATGGGGAATTTGCACTACTTCATGGGGAATTTGGCCATGGGGATTTTACACTACTTTTATGGGGATTTTGCACGTCACCAGTTAAACACTTATAGACTTGTTTCCATGAAGATTTAACTGGCTATAGTATTTGTGTTAAAGGCTATCCCACTTTCATTACAAAGAACTAATGCATAAAATTTTTTGCAAATAAAACCAAAATTATTGTTAGCCTTGTCGATAGTAGAAACCACAAATTTATCGTCTAATTTTTTTATATGTTTTTGTATAACATTCGTCATAAAATCTATCGGGGTAAGAAATATCAAACATTTTTAACGCAGAATTCAATGCAATTTGCAATTATTTTACAAGCTCTTTTTCCAAAATTATCAAATTTATCAGTAGTAATTAAAAATGTATCGAATGAACATAACCTCTGGTCAGCTACCGGTGAAAATACTTGTTGTCTTAGTTTTACGCATTGAAAGACTTAACTAATTCCTTTTACGTTTTAAAATAAGAAAACGTTTGAAGTTAACGTTTTAAATAATCAAAATTAAAAATTTTTTTTGTCAGATCAAGAAATTTAACACTGCTTTGGGGGTTTATTTTTATTTTTGACTACGTGTGAGCTTTCCACACGTGATAGATAATCTAAGCTTAATACTATACTCTTCTAAACCCAAATTATACCCGTAAATTAAAAATCTATTCCAAAAACAAATATACTTCTTTGAAAATATAAATCCAAAGATCCGTTTAAAATTAAAAATGTTAAGGAGGTTTTTATAAAACTCTAAGTTTAGAATATATTACCTTTTATAATGGAAAATTATATGATAATGTAATAATATACGTCGGTTTTAATTCTTATTTTGTTTCAATGCTATCAGTTAAGAGTACTAGATTTTAATTTAACAATAAAAACTGATTTAACCAAACCAACTAACTTGTTGGCAATGCGTCGAATATTCGAAATCCGCTCAGTTTTTTTGAACGCATTTTTTCAACAATAGATAGATACGTTCGTTTTTATTGATACTGTATGGCCCGATTTTTATGTTTTATATCTCATTTTAAAGCTTTTACAATACTGCGTTGTGTCATAAAAGTTTCACTGTACGAAAGTTGTTTTTTTACTTAAAGGAGCACTGTCACAAATCAAATTCCTATAACGCCCGAACCGGACTGCTCCTTGAATACCAAACCTACCTAACTAAACTTTGGTATTTGGAGTGCTCCACTACAAGGCTACAACATTTTTAAATTTCAACTGAATCGTTTCAGTATTAAATGAGCAGTCCGGTTCGGGCGTTATAGGAATTTGATTTGTGACAGTGCTCCTTTAATTAAATCAGTTTTTAAAAAAATGGAAATTTGCCGAAATTAAATGTATGCATTTAATTTCGGCACTTTACAAACAATCGATTGTTTCTCAGTCAAAAAATCATCATTTTCAAAAATTTAAAAGCCTATCATTATCTCCAGACAGTTTTCTTTAATTTAAGCTACTACTTGTTGTTTAAAGTGAAAAATTACAGCTAAAATGCCAAATGGTATCAAAATGAGCAAAATTTGGGAAAAAAGTGCATTTAATTTCGGGACTTTTTAAAAGAATCCCCTTAATCGAGTTTAAGTGCAGTGCTATGACCTCTACACATTTCAACGTTGTCTTTTAACTATTTACAACTACAATTTAACACCCGACCACTTAATTCAACCCGTTTTTACCTACAGCAATATGTGTGCCGAAATTACACTATTTTATTTTATAACGATTGTTCACTACAAATCAACGTAGAACCACGGGGACTAAAAATTCGGAAAATAGACTAAATTTTACCAGGACAGTTAAACCAATTTTTTGCGTACTCATGAAATGCCCATGTTTTAAAAACGAGTAACAATTTTATTTTTTGTAAATCACACAATTTTACATAAAAATATTATAACATAACAAAAAAAAGCTCACGACAGTCATCTACATATAATAAGCTCTCATTTGAGCTATCAAACGTCAAATTCCGTCCAGGATTACTAAAGATATAGGCCAAAATCAAAAATGCCCAATTTGGAAAAGTGCCGAAATTAAATGCACTACCCTACCGAAAAGTATAAAGCAAAATCTAGAAAGAGAGAAAGAAAGAAATTTATTAGTAAACCAAATATAAACACAACATATTAATATTTTAGAAGTTGTTAAAAGTCAATTAAAGCGATCTTTCACACAACATGAAAAGCGTGCGTGCAAAAATTTGCTATGACATTTTGCCTCCAATTAAAACAATAAAATTCATAAGACATTTTTGTCTTTGTGCAACAACTTCTTTAAGTGCTCCGCCGTTCCATGCATTCTTAGCATGAAGACTTCTAACAGTAGAAAAGAAAAAAAATTTGCCTAAACTCGAATGCTATCAGGAAGCGTTATTACTTAGTCTTAAACACTAAATTTTTTTGGATTATTTCCAGCGGTGCATTTCAAATTCATTTCAGATTCATTTCCAAATACTTGATATGAATAAAATATAAAAAACAAAATAATACCGTGCGTATTTCTGTTAGTTTTTTTAATTGTCTTTATAATTTTTCTGCGCGGCGGGCGGCTGTCGCGACCGCTTTGTCGCTTCTACAGTGCCGTTGAGTTTCCTATGCGGGTAGGTTAACCTATTTTAATTACAGACAATGGATTTGGATATTAAAATAACGCTTTCTCTAAAGAAAGACTTCTAATAGTAGCAACGGAAAAAAGTTGCCTAGTATGCGGATAGGTTAATCTAGCCACATTATAGGCAATCAATTTGAATGTTAAAAAAACGCTTTTTGAAAAAGACCCCACCTTCTTATTATGACTGACCAATCAAAGAACACCCTTTTACCTCCCTTCACCAAGATAAAACTTGCCTCCTATGCGGGGTAGGTTTAGGAATACAGCGACCGGGTCTAACAATTTTATAATTATCATCGTAGGATTTACAGTTGGGATATACGTAATGACACCAATTTATATTGAATTATATCTGGCTGACCGCGAAAAATCAGTTAAGCACTAAAAGAGGACTCCTACTACACCGACGGGACTAAGCAACCTAAGCAAAACCTCAAAATCAAACAAAACATTAAATTTAGCTTGATTTTAAGGTTTTGCTTAGGTTGCTTAGGGAAAAAGAGAGGTTTTCACCCCCCCTCGGGGGGGTCGGTGTAGTAGGTGCTCTTTTAGCGCTTGCCGAAAATCACAATGCAGACATGAGCGGACCTGTTAAAATTGTGCGGTTATGACGTTTTTGTTTAAACAAATTAAAACGCAGAAGTTTTTAATTCCACCTTTTTACAAAATATACAAAAATTAACCAACTTTAGTTTTTAAAAAAAATTGCATTTAGGTTCCAAGTTAGGTAATTTGATAAATATTTATTAGAAAATATGGGTTTTGATCTTTTTTAACCGTTTTCGTTAAAAATTTTGAATGATTTTATTGTCAATATTTCGATTCAATGCTCAAGTTATCGAGGTCAGTTAGATTTTATTTGCTTTTAATTTATTTACAGATAAACTTTAAATTTAATTAAAAATTTTACTGTGTTCAACCTTTTATTGATTTTTTACTGCACAGCTAAAATTTTCTGTCCGAATCTGAAAATTTTTAAATTAAAGCTAAATTCCTTCAGGCTAAAATTAAGGGCGTAATCGCTTCCTGTTAGGGAGAAATAAAAAATAAATGCGCGAGTCGGAAAAAATTTAAAAAATGTCAGAAGTGGTACAACCAATTTTTATTAAGTTGCATCAGGTGTTTCTCTG
>JASAMX010033191.1:0-26180 GCA_030248175.1 Microlaimidae sp. YZB2_3
ACCCATTTAATATAAGGGAAAGACGTTTTTCACATGAACAGAGGTTTAACTACGGGCAATAGAGCATATTCGAGAATGAAATTCAGGTGCGGGGGCAATTTAGCATCTACGTGCAAAAAATCAGCTCCAAATATTCACCACAGGAAAAATTTTTGTAAACCCAAAAAAAAAAAAAAAAAGTTAAGCAAATTAAGCTTTTTAGTATGAAATTCAGGTATGTTTTAGAAAAAGTTTTTAGGTTTTTAATATCAGAAAAATATGGGTAATATTTTAGTTATGTAAAATGTTCAGATTTTTAATTGGCTAAAAAACTATTAAAGGTTTTGTTGATTTCGATGACGCCATCAACAACGGTTAACCGCGCAGTGACTTAACCCATTTAATATAAGGGAAAGAGCGCTCCGCGCTCTTCCCTGATATTCTGGTTATCTAGTAGCTTTAGGTGACTTTGGGTAACCGACTTAAATTCGGCCACCCTTAATTTCAGCCACAGGCTGTAATTTTTGCCATGCGCATATTTGTGCAATGAACTGCGTATGGCCACCAGATATATCGTCATGTCATCTATCTACCCATATACGCAGTTCATTTCATAACTTTGCTAAAAATTTTAAAAACGGAAAAACACTTAAAAATAAGTACAAGCAACTAAAATTATGGTTTCGCTTTTAACTTTTTATCAAAAGTGGAATAAAAGTTGCAGGTTAATAACTGACACATTAATATCCTGACAAATACAAATTTCAAAAGTTTTAAGTGGAAGTACTCAAAAAAGTACAACAAGATATTTTTAAAAAATTCAAATGTAACAAACTAATGTATTTAAAAATCAAAATTTCTTACCTATTTATATATCCTGAAATTGGTGTGGTTAATGAAAGTGCATCCATTTTTTAACATAACGCGTTGCAAAAACTCAAACTCCTCAGTAGAAAATTTAAAGACTTCAAACTAAGGAGTTAAAGTCTGTGCACACGCAAGCAATTTTGGTTTTATAGAATAGTTTTCCAGTTGAGCATTTAATGTTTTTGTTTTGGAGAAGGTAAGATACAATTTTAAACAAAATTAAATAAACTAATATCGCGAGTTTGACCGGTACAATCGTACGAATGTCACCCGAAATAAAAAAAGGTGATATCCAGGGCATTAGTTTACATTTTTTACAAAGTTTCTTCCATATTTGTACCAAGTTTTATTTATTAAAAACAATTAAAATTAATTATACCGGCTAACAACGTGTTAAAACAAAAAATGGCGCGCGAAACAAAAAAAAAATCCGTTTCTAAATATTTGTAAAAATTGTAAAATAGTTTGTGATATTAAATGTTTGCAATAACAGTTTGTAAGTTTGTAATATTGCAACTTCGCAAAATAAAAAGATGGGATTTTACAAACGGGTCTAAGAAAGCAGGGACTAAATAAATTAACAATGAAACATAATGGATTAACAAAAAACGCCGACTGAGCAGAATTAAATTACTAAACATTTGATTGTCAGAAAAACACATAAAGCGACAAAAATAATAACTAAAATTTTTCTAAAAAGCATAATTCTTAAATAAAAGAGTGTACAGTTTGGAAACAAGTTAAACATTTCGACTGAATGGGAATTTAACAAATTACAATTATTCTTATCAGCTAAAATAAAACAAGCCTTATTTAAAAATAAAGACTGTGAAAACTGTCGTCAAAAGCAAGAAACTTAGAAAAATTGAAACTTAGTAATTTAATTCTTTTTAGTTCGCATTTTTTGTTAATCCACTATATTACATTTTTAATTTTATTTAGTCCCTGACAAAGATTTGTTTTATCATTTCGACACGTTGGAATAAAATCTAATATTCATTTGCTTTTATCTGCAATGCATTTAGTACACATTACAACAAAATATTTTAATTTAATTTTAATTTTCACAATTATTTTAATTGTGAGTACTAAGTAATGCTCAGCTCACAATTAAAATCTGGTGCTCAATGCATCCCTACGTGGGAGCGCCACGGAGCGATTTAGCCCCGTGGCGCCGCGCCAACCATAATTAGAACGTGGGTAAGTTTTGAAACTCAGAACCTTCTTCTTCTTCTTCTTATTATTATTATTTCAACGCTCCATCCTTAACAGCGATATTCCTCATTTGTTACTGATTCATCAAAAATAAACATGGGCTCATAAGAAAGAAGAAGGAATTACGCAACTTTCTTAGGAAGCACTTTTTTGATTTAGGTCATTGTTATCGATTTATTGATCAAAATAAAAAATTTGAAAAATAGACAAATAAAAACTTCCAACCGCACAATAACAGCCTTTTGGCAACAATAAGGATTGTACAGAGCAGACAACCAACATCCCCTCATAAAAACCGCACAAAAAGCAGACCGGTTTTAATTGGTGGCAGAAACGGAACAAGTTCCCCCCAGCGCCATCTGCTTCAACCGCTCGGAAATCGGCGAAAACAACAGAGTACTTTTTTTAATTCTTGCATTACTGATGACAAAAATAATTCAAAGTTTTATTTATTAAAAAAAAATAATAAGCGTCGGTGGCGCGGGAGCGCCACGCGCCGGTAGATAATCATAGGTGGTGCGGGGGTGTCACACTGCAATTTAACCCACCGCACCGTGCCAACTATACTTAGAGAACATGAGTAAATTTTGTTATACATGTTCATCATCTTATTATTATTATTATTATTTTTACTTTAAAAATTATAATTGCAATCATTGGCGCACGGCATCGCGCCAACTATATTTATTAGAGAACGTGGGTAAATTTTGAAATTCAGAACCTTCTTCTTCTTCTTCTTTTTCTTATTCCAACGCTCCATTTTAAAAACGATATTCCTCATTCGTTACTGATTGATCAAAAATAAACATGGGCTCATTAGAAAGAAGAAGGAATTACGCAACTTTCTTAGGAAACACTTTTTTCATTTAGGTCCTTGTTATCGATTTATTGATCAAAACAAAAAAATTGAAAAATAGACAAATAAAACTCCCAACCGCACAATAACAGCCTTTTGGCAACAATAAGGATTGTACAGAGCAGACAACCAACATCCCCTCATAAAAACCGCACAAAAATAGCAGACCGGTTTTAATTGGTGGTAGAAACGGCACCAGTTCCCAGCGCCATCTGCTTCAACCGTGCGGAAAACGGCAAAAACAACAGAGTACTTTTTTAATTCTTGCATTACTGATGACAAAATTAATTCAAAGTTTTATTTATTAAAAAATAATAATAAGCGTCGGTGGCGCGGGAGCGCCACGCGCCGGTAATTATCGGTGGTGCGGGGTGCCAACTGCAATTTAACCCACGGCACCGCGCCAACTATACTTAGAGAACGTGAGTAAATTTTGTTATTCATGTTCATCATCTTATTATTATTATTATTATTATTTTTACTTTAAAAATTATAATTGCAATCATTTGCGCACAGCATCGCGCCAACTATATTTAGAGAACGTAGGTAAACTTTTTCTGGAGCGCAACTGCACCGCACTAACTATAATTAAACAACGTGGGTTAATTTTGTAATTTAATTTCATCTTCTTCTTATTATTATTTTTTATTTTATCTCGGCAACGGAATGATTATAAACATATGTCATTGCGCAGCTAAAACTATAGTTTATTAGGAAAAATGAGCAGGAAAAAGGGGCGATTTTTTCCCGGGCGTATGTTTAGACAGAAAAGATGTAGACTAGTCTGAGATGGACATTATGTGGACTATAGGAAATTTGCATTTGGTTTGGCCAGCTGCTCACTAAATAAAAATTTCTACGATATGATAATGATTTGTTTATATATTGATCTAATCACACAGCACTGTTGCATTTTTTTAGTTTGATGAAATGTCAATTGAAAAAATCATACTCACAGCAATCTTTGACAAGCGCGAAATCGCCACTTTTTCAAATTTATAGTTGTTTCTTACAAATTTCATACAAATATAACCTTCTAATTGAAAAAGTGGCGATTTCGCGCTTGTCAAAGATTGCTGTGAGTATGATTTTTTCAATTGACATTTCATCAAACTAAAAAAAATGCAACAGTGCTGTGTGATTAGATTACGGGTGTCATTAGTACTAAAGCTAAGGCTAAAGTGCTTTAGTACTAAAGGGTTTTTTGGGCTTAGTACTAAAGCTAAGGCGCGGCTAAACTGAAATTAGCTGGCAAAAGCTCGGCAAAAGGTATGGACCCGGCAAAACGTTAGCTTTTGCCAAGAAAATGACAAATCACTAAAAAAATCTTAAATGTTCCCACCAAACCAAAAACATCATTATTTAATTAAAATTGATATCAGTGAAAAAGGGAGGTAAGGTCCACCTCGACCCCCCCCCCTTTTTTTAACCTCAAAATTTTGGACCCCCCTAGACAAAAATAAACTTCTTATCAAGAAATTCTCCAATTTTTTAAACTGACTCCCCTCCAAATTTTAAATCAGACACTTCTAAAGTATTATCTTTTGAAAACCAGACACACCCTGACCCTCTTTAAGATTTTAATTTTTCATCTTGGACCTACCTCCTTAGAAACCCAGCGAGTATGGGAAGAACACTTAGAGCCTCTCTCCCAGAATTGAAGATGTAAATTACTCCGGGTAACAAACCACCCCAATCCCCCCCCTTTCCTTAGCTGCTAAAACTATGCTCACCTCACTTGAATATACTATTTTTTCATCTAAAAGTGACATAAGTGAGTTATTTGAACAATAATGCTAAATAAAAAAATCAAATGGAGGTTTAGTATTCTGTGAGTTATTATGGGGTTTTACTTTTTGTGTTTTTTTTATTATTTCACTTATTTTTGTTTAAACATTAAAAAAGACGATTTTTTTTGCTTTTTTGAAGCATATTTTTGAGTTTCTAAATGCTTGATATTAAAATAATCTCATTTTTATTATTTCATGTGGACATTTTCTGAAATTTATTATGCAGTAAGGGTGGTTTTTTTAAATAAAAATGTTGGTTATATGTTTTGTTGCGTTAGATATTTATTCCAAAAAAATATTCTTAATAGTTAACCATTTTTGATGACTATTTACATTTTAAGATAAACATTGCACTAAACGATGGTCAAAACCCTCCCATTTAAACGGAAATTGTTCAGTGTTAAAAAATAGTTTTACAGAGTTATGAAGGAATAGAATCACTTTTAGCCAACTAGCGCTTAGGAAAAAAAGAGATTATTTTTTTTCAAGCGGTAATTGGCTAAAACAGCTCCTCCCACAACCATTCCGACAGATCAAAACATATATGACGTATCACAAATACTATATGACATTTTGAGCGTCCTTAAAATCTTGACGTGTAAAAAACAAAACCAACTGTAAAACTACAAAATTAACCCTAAAATAATATTTTTTTTAAAAAATAAACTTAAAATCTAATGCAATAAACGTTAAAAACGTCTTTAATGTTGAGTTTTTTACAATAAACTTAACAATGTAATGCTAAGTATTACCTTAAAACAGGGATAATATTTTAAATTTACCAATATGTCCATATTTGTCAGTTTGGCAAAAGCTAAGGCTAAAGTGCTTTAGTACTAAGCCTTTTTTGGGTTTAGTACTAAAGCTAAGGCTAAACGATTTTTGAACCTTTAGTACTAAACATAAAGCGCGGCTAAAATGAAATTTCCCGGCAATGCACACCCGTAGATTAGATCAATATATAAACAAATCATTATCATACCGTAGAAATTTTTATTTAGTGAGCAGCTGGCCAAACCAAATGCAAATTTCCTATAGTCCACATAATGTCCATCTCAGACTAGTCTACATCTTTTCTGTCTAAACATACGCCCGGGAAAAAATCGCCCCTTTTTCCTGCTCTATTCTTAGAGCATTTTTCAAGGCTAGTAATAAAGATAATAAAGAAATATGCGACGACTACAACACCAGCAACATGCATTTTTTAGATATAGAATGTATTGCGAGAGTGTGTTCAAGTGATATATAATGAACAGAGACGAAACACGAGTTTATATGTTTATGGACAGTTTCATGGCATAACAATATTATAAATAGTATGTACATACGAACGAATTATGGACTAGGTGACATTTGTAACTTGGGATTAATACTTGAGCTAGACATAAATATTTACTATATACATATATTTATGATACACATACATATTTTTTTACCCATAAATATGTTTTAATGTGAAATGTTTTTAGGATAATTTATGAATATTTATAGCTGCATTTGAGAACTTATTATTTTTGGCTTAAACATAAAAATATGGACTGAAAACTGAATGTACAGGTTATGTAAATTGATAGCTAACACGATTATATGAAGTTACGGGCGGTTATATA
This sequence comes from Microlaimidae sp. YZB2_3, assembly GCA_030248175.1. Taxonomy (NCBI): domain Eukaryota; kingdom Metazoa; phylum Nematoda; class Chromadorea; order Desmodorida; family Microlaimidae; species Microlaimidae sp. YZB2_3. The sequence goes on from JASAMX010033191.1 coordinate 6,318, forward strand.
GTGCTTACCAAATTAACAAGATATGTTTATTTTTTTAGGATGAAATTAACTTATAGATTAATACATTAGAAATAACATTGAGTTTCACCTTTTTAAAGCTGAGTTTAACCTTTTTTAAATAAAACCTTTTTTTAGAACGTTAGTGTGCTTATAGAAGCGGATGAATAGATTAGCAAACAGATGGGCAAATATATTTAAAAATACAGATATACTTAAATACATACAGATATACTGAAATATTGAAATAAGCACGGCATTAGGATATCACAGTTGAATTATGAGGAATTTTTTGTGTGTGTACATGTAAACAAGTACTGACAGATTTTAGCGAAATTAAATGTTAAAATTGTTTGATATATTTGCTTTTCTTTTGTGTTTATTCGCCTGCGGCCATGTGTAGCTGTTCTATTAACAGATCTAATAAAACGTTATTCTGTTGAATGTTGGATTTTTTTGAGCAATCTGCCCGTATTAATAAATCACTCAAATTAGGCGGGCGTGAAAAAGCAACAATCGGTGGTCGCGGAAAGACTTCCTTCACTGTTTAATAGCACCATGTCTAACATACATTTGTTAGCTATATTATACACTGACGATTTAAAAAAAATACGGCCATTCTATTCTTTGTTGATACACTAAATTTAAAAAAAAAAAAATTCATTAGAGTAGCTACCGTGTTACTATGAATATTTTAGTTTTGCAATTTTAGTATATGCAAGCAATTCAGTCAGGAAGCGTGTTTAAACTGCAAATATGATTAAAGCGATTTTATTTGCAATTTTAGGGTGTTTGTTGTCGTCCCTCCCCAAGCGTGTTTCGCCTATATTTAAAACCTTTATTTATCAGACTTCAATGAATATTTTTGCTTTAGTTTTTAAGCAATTGAATTCTATTGTGTAATTTTTTTTGTCTTATATTTTAACTCTTCTAGAAGCCACAACATTTAAATATTGCAAATATTTTACATTTATGTCATTAATTTTTTGTGATAAAATTAAAATAGTGCAAAAATGTGAAAACAGTGCAAAAGTTATTTTATTTTAATTTTGTAATTCAGATGTGTTTTATTATTTTTTTGTTTTGATGAACAAATGTTTTAGTGATTATGTCGCAAATTTTAATAAATAGTCAACTTGCATTAAAAAATAAAGAAATAAAACATTTATGTGACTTTGAAAACATATGTTCATCTAAAAATTGAATGCGTTATCGTACTCGTCAAAGGAGCATTCTCACAAATCAAATTTCTATAACGTCCTAATTGGACTTTAAAACCTATTTATCATCTATAAATTTTAATTTAATTAGTATAGTAAAAAAGGAGTTGTATGATCTGGGCGTTATAGGACTTTGATTTCTGACAGTGCTCCTTTAAGTTTTAATAATTGAAACGGGTTTTTAAATGAAATTTGTGTTTATTTTTAGCCTGAGTATATATAAGTTGAATTATGTTGGTTTTTACGTTTTGTCTGTTAAGTTCAGTTAAAAAATTTATTGTGTTATATTATAGTACTTTAGTGTTAATTAGTGAAACAAGTTGTGAATGAAAGTTGTGCTTAATTTGAGCTTGAGTATTTAGATTATTGTAAATATATTTTTGTATATGTTATAAATTTGTTGTTTAAATCTAGGTTTAAAAAATTTATTGTGTTAAGTTATACAGAGTGAACCGGAGTGGCCTAACCAGCGCGCCTCACGCCCGATCGGAGCTCTGGAGCTCTGCCTCTTAAATGAACAATTTAAAGTTTACTTAAAGGTGCGGTGCTGAGTCAAGCCTTTTCTCTTCGATTTTGATAATTTTTGGTAAAAATCTTTCCCCTGCCTCCAATAGCCTACAAAAAATTTTATAACAAAATATTTGCAGTGGTTCAGTAGTTATGGCCCCTCAAAAATGGTGTTTTTTGACAATTCTGTACATGAAGGATTGCTCAATGGATATAACGATTAAAGTTACAAATTATACACTCAAAAAAGCGGTTACTTTCTACTTTAGTTTGATACCTTGATCATTAAAATTGGTGCAGTATTTGTCGAGATATTTCAAAACTCATATAAAAAACCTGAGAATTTTTTAAAACACAAAGTAAAGGAAAAACAAATTTTGGACAAACTTCATCAAATATCTGCCATCATTTGGTCTTTTTAACAAAAAAATCTTGGGTTTTTGTACAAGAAACGCAATATTTTGACAAATACTGCACCAATTTTAACAATCAAGGTAACAAATTAAAGTAGAAAATAGCCGTTTTATTTCAGTGCATAATTTGTAACGTAAATCTTTATACCTATTGAGAAATTTTTCACGTGCAGAATTGTCAAAAACGCCATTTTTGGGGGACAGAACTCTTGAACTACTGGAGATATTTTGTTGAAAAAATTTTTGTGGGCTATTGGAGGCAGGGGTAAGGTTTTTACAAAAAAATATCAAAATCGAATACAAAAATTTTGACTTAAAATGTAATTTAAGTTTATTTTATTTGCATTTTTAAACTGTTTTTATTGTTTTAAAAGAATTAAATTATAAAAAGATTTAAAAAAAAATAATATTTAGCTAATAACCAAGGATGGAAAACGGTACGCCGGGTATGCCCGCCCTCATGAGGCCACGTCGGTTTCATAAATACCAGTGATCATTGTGTAGTTTTAATAAAGGAAACGGGTTTTAAAAAAATTGTGTTGTGTTGTTTACGTTAAAGTTTCTAGTTATTGTTTTGTGCGTTCCTAAATAAAATCTTGTTTTAAAACACTTTAAACATTATAAAAATTAGTGATGTGCCCCAGAGGTCCAAGCTCCGGAGCAAAGCTCCGTTTTTAGGAGCTCTGGAGTGGAGGTCCCTACTTAGGAGCTCTGGAGCGGAGGTCCCTACTTAGGAGCTCTGGAGCAACCCCTGAGCTCCGCCCTATTTTGTATTAACTTTATGAATAATTAAAAAATTTTAAAATTGCAAATAGAGTAACTTCAAATGTATTAAATAAACATAAAATTACTTATTTAATGGGCGGAGCTCCGGAGCTCCTTCCGCTTCAAATGGCCGGAGCTCAGGAGCAGGATATTGAAGAGTAGGAACATCACTAATAAAAATCCAAAAGTTTTGATTGATGAAATGCAAAAACTTGTAGTTTTTGGGTAATTTTATAAAAATATAAGCTTGTTTTTATATGTAAATATTGTGCAAACTAGTTATTTTTTGTATAATCAAATAAGTTTTGCTCAGCTGAAAAACTAATCAGCTACCTATATTATATTTATACTGCAAATGATTGGCGTTTTAGTAAAACGTACAGTTTATCGTTAACCTATGTACAATACTATAAAAGGAGCTACTAGCAAAATAAATCTGCCATGAGTAAACAATGAATTTTTACTGCAAATCCAGGATTTTTTGAATGCTTTGATTTGCAGTAAACACGAGAAGCAAAGCAAACATCCGATTTACTGCTTTTCCAGTAATTAATTACTCATTTTCAATTGCACTCTTGAGTTACTGGTTACTAGCGAAACCAGTAAAAAAATTTTTACTGGTTACCGTCGAAACTAGTATTTTCTTATTGTTATGCCAGGAAAAAAACCGTTTTGGTTGACGATATGCGATATATTTACTGTTAAAGCATGCAATTTGAGTAGTCAAAACCAGTAAGTTGTTCCAGAGAGTATTATTTATCAATAAAAATTAGTTCCTAAGAATTATTGCGCAATTTTCTACGATTTCCAAAGAACCCATGTTTTTTTTTGATAAATCAGTAACGAGGGAGGAATACTGGTTTTAAGATATTAGCGTTTGAAAAATAATATATTAATAATAAGGAGAAGAAGAACATAATACTAAATTTACTCCTTTAATTATAGTTTGCGCGGTGCCCTGGGGCCTAGTCTCCGTGTGAGCGCCACCGATAATTAATTTCTAACGAAAGTAAAAAAAATAATAAGAAAAAGAAGATGAAATTAAATTACAAACTTTACCTACAATGTTTAATTATAGTCAGTGCGGTGCAGTGGCGCTCCAGACTAAGTTTACCTAAATTCTCTAAATATAGTTGGCGCGATGGCGTGCGTCAAAGATTGCAATTATAGTTTTTTAAATAAAAACAATAATAAGAAGAAAATGATCAACATGAATTACAAAATTTACCCACGTTCTGTAAGTATAGTTTGCGCGGTGCCGTGGGCTAAATTGCAGTGTGACGCCCCCGCACTACCGATGATTAGAATTGTTTTTTTTTAATATTAATAATAATAATAAGAAGAAAAAGATGATAAACATAATTACAAAATTTACCACGTGCTTTAGTTATAGTTGTCGCTGTGCCGTGGGGCTAAACCGCAGTGGGCGCTCCCGCACCACCGATGATTGCAATTATTTTTTTGAATTAAAAAAATTAGAAAAGGAAGATGATGAACATAAATTACAAATTTTATTTAGATTCTCAGATTGTAGTTGGTGCGGTACCGCAGGGTTAAATCGTCGCGTGAACAATAAAAGAATATTGATTTTAAGATAATATTCATTAGAATTATAATAATAAATAGAAAAAGATGAACATAAATTACAAAATATTTTCCAAACGTTTTCTATTTTTAGTGTGCACGGTGCTGTGGGGCTTCCGCGCCGCTTGGCGTTCCCGCGCCACCGATGCTTATTATTATTTTTTTAAAAAAATTTTTGAATTAATTTTGTCATTAGTAATGCAAGAAATAAAAAAAAGAACTTTGTTGTTTTCGCCGGTTTCCGCGTAGTTAAAGCAGATGGCGCTGGGAACTGGTTCAGTTTTCAACACCAAAAAAACCGAGCACCGACTTCTGCTTTTTTGCGGTTTATATGAGGGGCTGTTCTTTGTCTGCTTTGTACAATCCTTATTGTTGCCAAAAGGCTTTTATTGTGCGGTTGGAAAATTTTATTTGTCTATTTTCTCAATTTTTTTATTTTAATCAATAAATCGATAACAAAAAAGTGAAAAAAATGCTTCCTAAGAAAGTTGCATAATTCTTTCTAATCAGCTTATGGTTATTTTCGATCAATCACTAAAGAAGGAGTAATATCATTTTTAAGGATTGAGCGTTGGAATAGCACTAATAAGAAGAAAAAGAAAAAGGTTCTAAATTTCAAAATTTACCCATGTTTTCTAATAATGGTTGGCGCGGCGCCGCGGGGATAAATTGCCCGTGGCGCTTCCGCGCCAACCATGATAAAATATTTAGAGTTTTACTTTAAACAAAGCAAACTATGTCTAAATAAGACATTCCACTTTAAATTTTACTTTTTGTAATTATAAAACTGTTCTAAAACACACCATAAACCAAACACCAAACATAAACTTTAAAATATGTTGTTTTTGAAATGTCATAATGCATCTAATAACTTTTAATTGAACCAAATATAAAATTTACGCTGTTTGGTACCCAAGCATAAATTCTTTTAAGTTTCATTAATATCTATTCATTGAAAATAAAATGTTTTCTTTTAAAACGGTGTATAAAAACTACATTGGATATAACCAATCAGTATTCTTGTTAATAACTTGTTAATGTTAACCATTGGGAATTAATTTTTGGTGTAATACAGTTTTTGGTTCAGTGTAACATGATACATCGATTGGTATTATTTTGACAGTAATAAAAAATACTCCATGAATTAGTATACTGCACCTTTAAAAAACGTATTATTAAAAAAAGTTTTATTTGTGTAATGACTATTCATTAGCAGTTAGTATTATTAAAAAATGTCATATTTTTAACGAATATTTTGCTAGCGTTTTTCTAAGAATAATAGCGACTAAAACTGCAATCTGCTAAAAAAGTTGGAAAAAACGAAGGAAATATTTCTATTGCTTTTCCTATTTCTAATGTTGAAAAAAAACTAAAAAAGCTCCCTGAAATATCTTTTAATACACTTGAGAAGTTACCACCCATTGATCTGAAAAATATTGCTTGCACAGTTGCTGCTCCCTTTGGCCGCATTTTTGAGCTTTCAATGCTATCAAGTACTATTCCATTACAATGGAAAAGATGCCTTTGTCATTCCATTTTAAAAAAAAAAATAACATACAGCAATCGCCAAAATTATCGCCCTATCTCCTTGATTTGCATTTGCTAGGTCGTGGCAAGTGTATTTGTGGATTAGCTTCTTGTCCAATTAAACAAAAACCTAATCACTCTGATCAGTATAGGTTTTTTAAAAAATTCTGTAGGTTTTTAGCTGCTTTCTTATATTTTTGACTTAACAAAGGCTCTAGAAATTAAAATCCCGGTAGATAAAATGTACATCGACTTTACCAAGCCTTTTGATTCTGTCAGCCATTCCGAATTGCCGATAAAAGTGAAAGCTTATGGGATTGACTGTGAATTTCTAAGTTGTACTTTCAGTTTTTTAAATAATAGAAAACAAAAAGTTATGTTAAATAAAGAATCAAATGATCTGTATAAAATTTTCGTCTCTTCAGATTACATTTCTCTATGCAGCGGAGTGCCCCAAGATTCTTGGACAGCTCCTTTTTTGCTTTATATCAATGATTTTCCTGACTGCCTCGAGAAAAACACGTCTGTCAACATTTTTACAAATGATACCAAATTTTATGACGTTATAGATTACTAAAAATCCAATAATACTTTCCAAAACAACTTGAAAAACTTTTTTAATTAGGCCAAAACCTGGCAGTTAAACATTGCTGTAAACAATTGCTGCGTTCTCCACCTAGGATTTAATAATAAAAAACTTAATTATTATTTAAATCATAATCAAACTATTAGCTAAAATTCCATACGTGACCCAGCTATTTTAATATTAAATGACTTAAAGTTTTTTATCGCATTATGCATCTATGTATAGCCGGAAAAGCTTACAATAGAACAACCATTTGGTTTAGGTCTTTTCATACTCACAACATGGAAATTTTACTGAAAGCTTATGCGTCCACGAATGTCTATAAAAAATGATGCGGACTGGCGACAAAACTCGAACTTTTACATCTCCATAACGGAAAGTAGAACGTATTCAGAATATCTATCAGAGCATAGCTCAGACTTTTAACTATCTTTTAAAAAGGTTAAAAAACTACAGCCGACGCGGTGAAAAAACCTTGTTCCAAAAAAACTAAAGTTTTTTATTAGTAGGAGATAAGAAATGCCGCTTGGTGTGCTGTTAGAACACACTTTATGTTTGTTTCAAAAATTTGAGCGAAATAGGGTCGCTGAAATTTTTTTTTATGATGCGTTGAATGAGTGCGGTTTTGGCGGTTTTTCGCCAATCCAATACACTGCAAAAAAAGATAGCTTTTGTTTTGCTTCCTGCTCGAAATGCGTACGATTTTGAGCATATTGTTATGTATTAAATGTCGGCCGCTTCTTAACCCTTACGTTTGACCTAAAAAATTTTTTTTGGAAGGAGGCCGGGTAGGGTGACCCCCAGGGGCAAAGGGGATAAACACAAGGACGAAAATTTTTTCGAAGTTTTTTAAAATCATTTAAAACGTAAAATTTATCAAAAATAACGGCTTTGATTTAAGGTTTGTGTCAAAAAACCTAATATTAAGAATAAAATAAGCTACCAAACATGATGAACTTAAAATTTTGAAGCGTTTGAAATTTTGGAATCTATAAATTTATAAGTTTTACAAGAATAATACACGTTAGAAGATTAATTTTAATATTTTTAAATTTATTTTAAATTAAAATATTAAAAAATGGTCCAAATAACCCCATGAAAACGCAAAATAAATTTTCGCTAAAATTTGAAAATACTTCCTAACGACATGCAAATTCTTGTCATACGTCATAATTAATGATTTTATTGGCTCTTCCTCAATTAAAATAACGTAATTCAGACCAGATCGCGGATTTAAGCAGTTTTTACACGAAAAATAGCATTACTTCAAAAAAAATTACATTTGGATATTGGCAAAAATTGGGAGACATAGTATTTAGAAATTTTTTGCGTTGACAAACGTGGAAACATGTTTGCAAGAAGGGATCAAGCGGGCAAATCCTACTACAAAAGGCCAAATTTGGCAATTTGGCCTTTTTGAGTAGGATTTAAGTTTAAAAAATAACATGGAAATTTAAAAAAAAAATTTTTTTGAAAAGTTTTTAATTTAAAAATTTGGAGTTTAGCATTTTAAGCATACGGAGTTGGAATGCTTATTGTAAGCTTAATATTAGGTTTTTTGACACAAATCTAATATCAAAAGTCGTTATTTTTTTCATAAATTTTACGTTTTTAATGGTGTTAGTAAAAAAATTAGAAAAATATTTTTGGCATTAGTGTGTGGCCCCTCTATCCCCCGGGACAAAAACAAAAACAAATCTTTTTTGCAGTGTATTATTCTGGTAAAAATTCGCGAAAACCGCGCGCATTTAACGCATCCTAAAAAAATTGAGAGAGCCAATTTTGATCAAATTTTAAAAAAAAACTCGAAAGAGTATGTTCTAACAGCGGCGTTTCTTATCTTGTACTAGTAAAAAAGTTTTGTTTTTTGGACCAGGTTTTATTTCACTGCATCGGCCCCAGTGATGATGTCATAGAAATATTGAGAAACCTTTTTAAACGATAGCTAAGAGTCTGAGCTATGCTACGATATATATCTCGTACACATTCTATCATTGGTTATAAAGATATCACCTTTCAAAGTTCAAGTTCTGTCCCAAGTCTGCATCAATTTTGTGAAGATTACAGTTGAGTTTGAAACCTACGTCTGGAACCCACTGCCTCATAGACATCGATTGTCTTGAAAAGGTGCAAAAACTTTTACTATTTGTTTTTATCATAGATGCTCTTTTCCGTTTATATCATAATGTAGATTACAAGACTCGATTAAGGGAACTCAACTTAGATAAGATTTCAGCGAGACAAAAACAAAATGACATACTGCTCTGCGAGACATACTGCTCTGCCATAAAATGTCAAATGGAATAATTGATATACCTACTAACAAATTTTTCTCTATTGATCACAACAATAAAACGAGAACCAACAGGCTTTTATGGAAGTTTTTTTTACATCACTTTCCTTTGTATTTTGCAACAGAGTAACACCATCTTTGTAAAATAATTATACTTTTCCCCATAATATTTTTTAGAATTTTTTGTGTTTTTTACACCCTGATCTAAATCCATTGTTCTAAACAGAAGGAATTCACTGGGCATCAAAGGACATCGCGCGCATAAAGGGACGCCCCCATTTATGTCTAATAACGCGCCCCTGCCTTTCTAATAACCAGCCGGCGCGGTATTCTTTTAGACATATTCACACCTTCATTTTGAAGCCCATTTTTGCCACTGCTCCTCCGACAATCTATCCCACGGAGCAAAACATATATGACGTGATCACAAATACTATATGACATTTTAAAGCAAAAAAATTCTGAGGTGTACAACCCAATAGTGTTGTTACAGTATTACTGAGACTGGTACTATAACCCTTTCAGTACAACCCATTTTAGTTCCAGTACTATATTGGTACTGTACCGCATTAAAAAAATTCAAAAAAAAAAAAATACTGGTACTGTACTGTATTAAAATTTCGGTTTAAAAAAATTCCGGTACATGTACCTCAAAAAATACATTAAAAATCAAAAAGTTAGAAAATACTGGTATTTAAACTGTTTTTTGTTCAGTTTCGGTATTAGTACTAAAAGTAAACTCAACGTGGCTGCAACAGTTGTTTGTTGGATTAAAAATGTCCCCCATTAAGTAACCACTCAAATCACGAGAGTCTGACGTCACTTTATTAGCCAATTAGATTCGATTTAATACGAAGTGTTTGTTTATATATGTATTTTTGAACCTGCTTCTCTGATGGTGCCATGGAGTTTTCAGTTAAGGTGTAGTCGCTTTGACAGAGGTGAGGAGATCGAATCCTTATAAAACCAAATTTTTAATTTTCAAGTTAATAAATTTTTTTCAGATTTTTTATAATTTTAGAATCTTATTTACAAAAATTAAAAACAAAAACATCATTTGTTTCCTGCTTTTTACCAACTTGTTGAATATTTTCTCATTTGGATATTCTAAAATATAATTTTTATGTTAGTAAAAAAACTGTAATTTTTGCTATGTTCTACAATCGGTGTACTACTTAACGCTTTGCAGTAAAAACTACCAGGAGAAACCTTAACATTTGATTTATAATTTATAGAAACGCATTGAATTTTCCAAAAATTGCTGATCTTGTGTGAACGAAAAAAAATCTCCGCATGAAAGTCATGTGGGTGTGTCTAAATTAATCACGTGAGCACACTGTTGCAGCTACGTTTGGTTTACCATTAGTATTGATAAGCAAGTTTAACACAAAAAATCTCGACTGGTGGTTTTCAGCGCAGGCGTAATAGGTGCAATAAGTGAAAGCTTGTTTTATTATTGTAAAGCAGGGATGGTTTGTTTAAAGAAGATTATGGCCCCTTAACTTAAAGGGCCTTTTAAATCGTGGCCACCTTAACTCTTTATGTTGTTCGAAATTCGCTAAGGAAAGTACCTCAAGTTGCGTTGTTCAAAAATAACATATGTATTTTAAATTCCAAGATAAAAGGGAAATTTAAGTCGATTATTGGATGTAACTTATCTTTTTTATTTTCAATTTAAATTTCGGTATTTTTTCCGCTAAAAACTTTTAGAATAACAATTTATATCATACATTAAATATGATAAAAAAAATAAAAATCTAAAGAAAAAATTCAAAAAAGCTCTGTTTAATTAAACATTTTATTGTTAAGCATTTTATGCATTTTTCCTTTAAAAACGGCTTCTAATGTTTTGTGTAATCACTAAGGTACATACTTCAACTTGAAGGTACATACTATATATATATATATATAGTATATATATAGTATGCTATATACTGGCTTCTAATGTTTTGTGTAATCACTAAGGTACATACTTCAACTTGAAGGTACATACTATATATATATATATATATATATATATATATATACTTATTTTCGTATAAAGCAAAACATACCGCCATATTAACGGCTTTTTTAAAATCAAATATCAAGTTCTAAGTCCAAAAAACATTGAAAAATTCAGATTTAATATAAGGCGACTTTTTCTTTAATGTCTCTATTTATTACATAAAACTAATTAGCTGTCAATGTATTTGTTAAATTAAAAGTCGCCTTATATAAAATCTGAATTTTTCAATGTTTTTCGGACTTAGAACTTGATATCTGATTTTAAAAAGCCGTTAATATTGCGGTATGTTTTGCTTTATACGAAAATAATGATAAATTACAAAATTTAATGCGCAATGCGATAACTTATTTTGACAGAAATTTTTCATGGTAAATGTGACACTTGCGTTATACTTTTTTTGTATCGTTTTGACGACGTGTGACTTAACTAATACTGTGGTATTTGCAGCTGGTTAACTCATGTAAAAGTTAATCCACTTTGAGAGAAATTTATGTGAATTAAGTTTTATTAAGGGTTAAAAAACGCAAACTAAAGCTTTTGAACGTATTGTTTTTATTCAGTTTTGTTTTTCTGAAAATTTCACAAAATCTGTTATTAATTTACAGGTTTTAAAGAGACTTGTTTCAGTCTTTTCTGGCATTTAGTTTTTAGACTTATGTAGCTTTATTCTATTCCATTTAATATAAGGCTTTTTTTCAAAACTTTGTTTCGTCTTTTGCTAGTATATTGATTATATATGAATCTTAAAATTAAAAAATATTAATAAAATCCACATTAGAGAATAGTAAAGTATTTTAATTTTGAGTAAGGGGACAAAAGTGGCCAGAGTGGTGGGATTATCCTGTGCAGACACTGCTAACTGTCTGCAATAATACTATAACAGATAGTTTTAAAATATAACATGTTATTATTAGGATATGTATGATAATGAATTTGGATTTAGAAAACCAAAAGGAATTTACAGATTTTTTAATAAAATATTTAAAGAGAAGTTATAGTTATGAAGATAAAGTTTGTAAAATTAAATGAAGAAAATTTTATTAAAATTAGTTAGTTTTGATAGTATAAAGATATTAAAACATAAACTTACACCAATAAATTGTATAAATAAATTTTATATATTATTGGGGTATGAAGCTACAGTTGTGTCTGGGGCGGGCATATAGCCACACCCTCACATAACAACCATAGAGACATAATAGGAAGAAAGGGGTGGGGATGTTACTAAGAAGATACTAGCTTTAACGAAATATTTTTAAAAATAATATAGTGAAACTGTTTTACTTTATGAAATTAAGATAAAGAAATTTCATACTATAAATTAAATAATTGCTAATTAACTTATATAAATATGAATATGGTATATATATATATATATATATATATATATATATATATATGAATGTTTACTATGATTGTTATATAAATACTTGCTTAAACTAAGTGATATATATTTGTAACCTATAATTAGTAAGTTACCGTTAGTAATTTGATTATGACGCATTTAAAAATGTTATACATAGTATAAATATTTATTTGTATTATGAATGGTTTATGCTAGGTGCATGAATGTGATTTGTAAGAAAAATGAAATTATTAAGTTTTTAAGAGTTGATTAATTATAATGTATTATACAAAATATTAATTTAAATACAATAGTTATTTTTTATATTATTAATAATTGTTGTTAAAAAATCGACTTAGCTTAAGGGGGCCGCTAATTAAAGGTATGTACATTAACCACTAAGGCGCCCCCTAGCTAAGGTGGCATTTATTGTTCAAAAAATTTAAAACCCCTTACTGGATAGTATGTACCTTCAAGTTGAAGTATGTACCTTAGTGATTACACAAAAGATTAGAAGCCGTTTTTAAAGGAAAAATGCATAAAATGCTTAACAATATAATGTTTAATTAAATAGAGCTTTTTTGAATTTTTTCTTTAGATTTTTATTTTTTTTTATCAGATTTAATGTATGATATAAATTGTTAGTCTAAAAAATTTTAGCGGAAAAAATACCGAAATTTAAATTGAAAATAAAAAAAATAAGTTACATCCAATAATCGACTTAAATTTCCCTTTTATCTTGGGATTTAAAATACATATGTTATTTTTGAACAACGCAACTTGAGGTACATACCTTAGCAAATTTTGAACAACATAAAGAGTTAAGGTGGCCCCGATTTAAAAGGCCCTTTAAGTTAAGGGGCCATAATCTTCTTTAAACAAACCATCCCTGCTTTACAATAATAAAACAAGCTTTCACTTATTGCACCTATTACGCCTGCGCTGAAAAACACCAGTCGAGATTTTTTGTGTTAAACTTGCTTATCAATACTAATGGTAAACCAAACGTAGCTGCAACAGTGTGCTCACGTGATTAATTTAGACACACCCACATGACTTTCATGCGGAGAATTTTTTGCGTTCACACAAGATCAGCAATTTTTGGAAAATTCATTGCGTTTCTATAAATTATAAATCAAATGTTAAGGTTTCTCCTGGTAGTTTTTACTGCAAAGCGTTAACTAGTACACCGATTGTAGAACATAGCAAAAATTACAGTTTTTTACTAACATAAAAATTATATTTTAGAAGATCCAAATGAGAAAATATTCAACAAGTTGGTAAAAAGCAGGAAACAAATGATGTTTTTGTTTTTAATTTTTGTAAATAAAATTCTAAAATTATAAAAAATCTGAAAAAAATTTGTTAACTTGAAAATTAAAAATTTGGTTTTATAAGGATTTGATCTCATCACCTCTGTCAAAGCGACTACACCTTAACTGAAAACGCCACGGCACCATCAGAGAAGCAGGTTCAAAAATACATATATAAACAAACACTTCATATTAAATCAAATCTAATTGGCTAATAAAGTGACGTCAGATTCTCGTGATTTGAGTGGTTACTTAATGGGGGACATTTTTAATCCAACAAACAACTGTTGCAGCCACGTTGAGTTTACTTTTAGTACTAATACCGAAACTGAACAAAAAACAGTTTAAATACCAGTATTTTCTAACTTTCTGATTTTTAATGTATTTTTTGAAGTACATGTACCCGAATTTTTTTAAACCCAAATTTTAATACAGTACAGCACCAGTATTTTTTTTTTTGAATTTTTTTACAATACCAATATAGTACTGGAACTAAAATGGGTTGTACTGAAAGGGTTAGAGTACCAGTCTCAGTAATACTGTAACAACACTATTGGGTTGTACACCTCAGAATTTTTTTGCTTTAAAATGTCATATAGTATTTGTGATCACGTTATATATGTTTTGCTCCGTGGGATAGATTGTCGGAGGAGCAGTGGCAAAAATGGGCTTCAAAATGAAGGTGTGAATATGTCTAAAAGAATACCGCGCCGGCTGGTTATTAGAAAGGCAGGGGCGCGTTATTAGACATAAATGGGGGCGTCCCTTTATGCGCGCGGTGTCCTTTGATGCTCAGTGGATTCCTTCTGTTTAGAACAATGGATTTAGATCAGGGTGTAAAAAACACAAAAAATTCTAAGAAATATTATGGGGAAAAGTATAATTATTTTACAAAGATGGTGTTACTCTGTTGCAAAATACAAAGGAAGGTGATGTAAAAAAAACTTCCATAAAAGCCTGTTGGTTCTGGTTTTATTGTTGTGATCAATAGAGAAAAATTTGTTAGTAGGTATATCAATTATTCCATTTGACATTTTATGGCAGAGCAGTATGTCTCGCAGAGCAGTATGTCATTTTGTTTTTATCTCGCTGAAATCTTATTTAAGTTGAGTTCCCTTAATCGAGTCTCGTAATCTACACTATGATATAAACGGAAAAGAGAATCTATGATAAAAACGAATAGTAAAAGTTTTTGCACCTTTTCAAGACAATCGATGTCTATGAGGCGGTGGGTTCCAAACGTAGGTTTCAAACACAACTGTAATCTTCACAAAATTGATGCAGACTTAGGACAGAACTTGAACTTTGAAAGGTGATATCTTTATAACCAATGATAGAATATGTACGAGATATATATCGTAGCATAGCTTAGACTCTTAGCTATCATTTAAAAAGGTTTCTCAATATTTCTATGACATCATCACTGGGGCCGATGCAGTGAAATAAAACCTGGTCCACAAAAAAAAACCTTTTTTACTAGTACAGGATAAAAAACGCTAAGAAATTTTAAGCTTACAATAAGCATTCCAACTCCGTATGCTTAAAACGCTAAACTCTAAGCGCAAAGAGGAGGAGGCCAGACACAAGGAGGAAGAGCAGAAAAGGCTCAAAGAACTAAGACGACGTCAAGAAGAAGATGCAGAGTGGGCTTCCCCTGGTCATAGATCAGACGACCAAGACACCTACAGCACGTCATGAGGGCCGGAATTCCCTCCTTAAGAGCCAAGACAGAAAACAGCAGCACAAAGGGCGGCAAGAAAAAGGCGATGTCAGAGAAAGAAAGAGCGCATAAGATGGAGTCGGTCAAATCCCCCTACTCAGTCCAAGGCTCAACCTCCACCCCAGAACTCGGAGGAAGAAGAAAAAGTGATGATTCCCTTTCCCTCCGCCTGCACGGCGCAAATATATCAAGAGAGATGAACCAATCTACTCCTAGTTCTTTTTGTATGAGCACTGGGTTTGGTATATGGATGGCTCCAATGACAATGCCCAGGTCTCAAACCCGGCCTCGTCCCGTTCTGACCAGCCACACATTGGGAGGAAAATCTCCAGAATTTGGCGGATGAGTTTAGACAATTGGGATCCCCCCAGGTCAAGCAAGGAAGCACATCCGCAAAACAGCGCGGGTTCCCTCCTTGCCGTAGGCTTCCCCTGCGCCGCAGGCACCCATACAGCGCTCTCCCATTCCTGAGGCCTCACCTACCCTCTCCCTAAGTCGCCAAGGCCAACGGCGAAAACTAGACACACCCGCGCCTCCCCCATCTGGAGCCCAACAAGTTCCTGGCTATGATGAACCTC
This sequence comes from Microlaimidae sp. YZB2_3, assembly GCA_030248175.1. Classification (NCBI taxonomy): domain Eukaryota; kingdom Metazoa; phylum Nematoda; class Chromadorea; order Desmodorida; family Microlaimidae; species Microlaimidae sp. YZB2_3. Next base: position 22,174 of record JASAMX010033191.1, read on the forward strand.
CTCAAGTGACCAATATCATCCTCCACAACCTCTGACGTTGACGTTTTTTGAAGTGGTGTCACAAGAAGAAATCGCCTCCTACCTCTATTGGGTTGCCCCTCCAGTCACACGTCTCCACCCTCTCCAAAAGAAGGCATGATTGCCCAGGCTCAAGACCCCATCGCTCCTTCCCTTCTGGAAAGTTCAGTGGAAATTCATATGGAAACCCCACCAGAGAAAATGAGCTGCCCCTTTGGGCATGACGTTGATGAACATTGTCGCCCAGTCGGGATCGCTGTCCTGATGATTCCAGCCCCCAGGGGACATTCCCATCAGAAGAAAGAAACAATCGGCAGTCAGGGCAAGAAGGGCCCCATTTGAATCGCTAATTGGATGGAAATCAGTAGAATTTCTTGGACACATCCTAAGTAAAGATGGGGCTCAACCCAACCTCTCAAAAATATCATGTGTTAAGGATTTCCCAGTTCCAAAAACTCAGAAACAAGTCTGTTCTTTCGAATAGTCTTGCAAATTTTTACAGGTTCATCAAAAACTTCGCAGAAATCGCAAGTCCTTTATACAAATTAATGGGAAAACAAGGTTTTACTGGACACTGGAATGTCAAAAAGCATTTAATATTTTGAAGGAAAAGTTCTACTCTACAGATGTGCAGGTTTTTCCAGATTTCAAGCGTCCTTTTTTTCTTTCAACTGATGCTTTAGACACAGGTATGGGAGCCGTACTTTTGCAAGAATTTGCCGAAGGAGAAAGACTGATTGCATACGCCAGTTTAATATTGCAGAGAGAAATTACGCCCCAATTAAAAGAGAAGCTTTGACATTGGTCTGGCCAGTCAAGCACTTTTGCCCTTGACCTTATGGTCATGAATTTAAGTTAACAACGGATCACGCCCCTCTTCAATACAATTTTGATAGTGGAAAATGTTCCTTAGCACAATTACACGGTTGGGCTTTTACCATGAATAAGTATTCAGTAGTTAATTGTGAATATCGTCCTGGAAAAGCAAATGGGAATGCAGATGCTTTATCAAGGATTCCCCAACCAGAGGAACAAAATGAATTGGAAAATCAGGAAACCACGGTTCAACCGCTATCAGATCAATTGAAAGAGAAAGTAGACAAACCCAGCAAACACTTGCACTATCCTTTCTCTCATTTCTACAAATGAAATGGAAGAATTGATTAAATTGCAACAAAAGGATCCCGACTTTACACTAATCTATGCATATTTGAAAAACAATAAACTTCCAAAAGAGAGTAAGCAGCGTCAAGACCTTATACGTTGGGCAGAACAATACTATCTCCGAAAAGACGTCTTAATGCACAAACATCCAAGAAAGAAGAGTCTTAGTTTAGAATTCCCTGAACAGATATGTTTACCATATGAACAATGGCAGGAAGCTATAAAGGCGGCTCATGATGACATTTATGGTGGACATATGGGAACTAAAAAAACTCTTTCTCACATGACCAATCGTTATTATTGGCCCACCATGTATAAAGATGTCAAGAGTTATGTATCTACTTGTCCAAAGTGTGCTCACCGCAAGTCTGATACACAGTCGAAAAAGCCTCCCCTCAAGCCTATCAAAGTGACAAGAGTTTTTGACACGATCGGAATGGATATACTGGGCCCACTCAAAAAAACATATAAAGGAAACAAATATATTTTTGTAATCACAGAATATGTTTCCAGATTAGCTGTGGGATTTCCCCTCTGAGACCAAAAAGTCGAGACAATTGCAAAAGTCCTCCGTAGAAAAAGTATTAGCAGTTTATGGATGTCCCTTCAAAATATTAACTGATCAAGGAACAAATTTTGCTAGCAAAATGATAGCTCAGGTTTGCGAAATTGGCGCATCAAAAAAGATATTTACAACCGCTTATCACCCTCAGTGTAATGGTTTAATGGAAAGGTTCAACTAAACCCTTTGCAATATGCTTGCCATCTACATTAACAAACAGCAAGATGACTGGGATTTTACCCTTCCCTTTCTGATTTCAGCCTACAATGGATCTCTTCAAGAATTGACTCAAGAAAGTCCCTTCTACCTAATATATGGACGCGATATTTGAGTTCCCCTTGATGTAAAGTATGAAAAGGCTCATTCTCCCTACGCAGATTATGACGAAGATTATATTGCTCATGCTAAAGTGGATTTAACCGAAGCAAGGGATATAGCCGTTAAAAATATTACAAAAACTCAAGTTAGACAAAATAAAAGGGTTTTTGTAAAAGCAATAAATAAAATTCACTAGTGCTCAAGTATAATCCTGCCGTTAAACCAAACCAATGTAATAAATTAACAAATAAATGGGTCGGACCCTATAGAGTACAACAAGTCAATAATAATATGGGTACCGCCAAAATCACGCATCTCAATGAAGATGGTGATGAGTTAAAAAATAACACTGAGTGGGTAAATTTGCAAAGACTTAAGTTTTTTAAACCACAAAATGCGAACCCTGGTCAATTATTTTATGTAAACTTTAAGGAAAGCATATGAACTCAAACAGGAAAATGCAGAGGTAAAAATAACCAGCCGTATTGCTCCAACTCCATGAAATGGGCAAACAACATGGAAACTCCTGAGGAAGTGGAAAATGCCCAAATGGAGGATGCCCAACTCGACGAGAAGTGGCAATCCCAGAGGCTCCCCCCGCTAGACCCAATGATGACAAAGACCCAACTGCACAAAAAAAAGAAAAAGGCTGATCGCAGACGCCACCACAGGATCCACCAGTTGATCCAGTACCATAAGCAAAAGAAGCTCCTTAAAAAGGCGGAGGCAAGGATCCAGGCCGCTGAGGCCAATCTTAATCAAATGCGGGATGTCCTAATCTCAGAGACAGAATTGGAGGAGGAAGAGGAAATCCATAGATGAAGCCCATAGATGAAGCCAATGTACTCGACAGAATAATGAAAGAGATCTCCACTTCCTTCAAAAAGAAGAAAAAGTGCAAATCGTAAAAATTTTATTCTAGTTTCCTTAAACTAACATATGTTTTGTGTTGTGTGCGCGTTTACAGTAGTGGCTTCTTCTTATTATTGTTATGCTGGGTAAAATTAAGATTCTTATTATTATTATTCAGTATATTAAAGGTAAAACAAAACTCATGCGCTTAAATGTTATCTGTTTGTATTGTGTTATGCTTCACATTTAACATGCTTCTTTTCTTTCCTGCTTGTAAATGTCCCGTCTTTATTTTTTTTCTCCTCCTATTACTTTGTAGTAGTAGCATGGAATCAGTTGTTTTGTGTGTCTTCTACCCTCGTGCACTTCCTTTTTGTTTTGTTTTTTTTTTGTTAGTGGCCACGTTTAATATAGTGTAGCAATGTCTAGCACGCCGGTAGTATAGTTGCTTTAAATTATATAGTTATGGCTTATTGCACTAGGTTTGCCTTGTAGCCTTATTTATTTATTTATTTTTGCTTCCCCTATGCCCTAAGTTGTATTTCTTTTCTTAATTTTTAATATGCTAATTAAATTTCTTTCAGGTTTATGGGTAACAGCTTTACCATTGGTAATGATCTTACCCAGAGATAATCATCTCACATCATAGTTAATTTTTTTGCAAAAGTAAAATTTTTAACAATTTTAGGTGCTATATTCATACAAAAATTTATATTTTTTGTATTCAATAAAACCTAAAGCAAGAACTGTGTCCTGCTGTTTAACCTGGTGTAGATTATTACTTGTATCTTATATGTTCCCTATATTACAGTGCCAGAACACCAGAGAGCACCTTCCTCTTTTTGCTTAGCGCTGTGAGCAGCATGAGCATCATCTTCGTCAACTGCAAGCACAAGTGGAGGATGTGCGCCAAAGGGAAAGCCAGCGTCAGGGCATTTCGCAGCCTCCCCAGCCGAGGGTAGTTCAAGGATCTCGCCCTTGGGAGTCAGCACCGGAGCGGGCGTTGTCCCTCGATGTCATGGTTGTGGAAGAGGAACGCTGGCTGAATCCACCTCCGGAGGGATATGTGTGGGATGACGTGGGCATTTGGGAA
>JASAMX010033192.1:0-14003 GCA_030248175.1 Microlaimidae sp. YZB2_3
CTAAAAATTATCCGTATAGACTGCCGCCCCCTCTGCCCTCCCCCTGGTTACGTCCCTGTCTTAGTTTTGAGAGTTTTTGCGGGGTTTAACCAACCCCCGACTCACTCTGCCCAAATATGTTATAGAATAATGCTTTACCTGTTGTAAACCTTCTACAGTGGCTATCTCTCTATTATCGTCCACTCCAACGTACATAGGCTCTTTTTTAAGAGCTAGGCGGGCTAAATGTTCTGTTTTGTGTGTTTGAGTGGCGGAAAATAACATAGTTTGTCTTTCTTCTAAAAAACATAATAACACTATTAAAACCAGACCTGTGCACGGTCTGAAAATGCCCCCCTCCGTTTTATTGGAGAATTTGCCCCCCCCCCGTTTTATTGCCCCGTCCCGCCAAAAAATGAAAAAGTACCCCAAAATTATGACGCCATTTTTGACCTATGATGACGCCATAATCGCGAATTTTTTTGCAGTTTTTAGCCTATTTCAATGTATTTTAAGCTATTTTAGACCTTTTTTTACCTTATTTTCTCTTTTTTTGTCCCTTTTTTCCTTTTTCTTTCTGTTTTTCTCTTTTTTTTCTTCTTTTTTCTCTTATTTTCTTTCTCCCCTGCTTGCCCCCTCCCGTTTTATTGCTACCCCTCGTTTCAAAAAAGTTGCCCCTCCGTGCCCGCCCCCATTTTGGTATTGCCCCCCCCCCCCCGTTTTAACCCCGGGGCAGTGCACATGTCTGATTAAAACGCATAAAATTAATTAAAATCATAATTTACTTTTTTAACAATTTCCTTTTTTTTAAAATGATAAACTACTTTTATTTTCAAAATTAGTAGTATTTTCCAAACCTGGTAAATATTATATCAAAAATATACTAACAAATCATTGGTTACTTGGCAAAAGTTTAATTATTTGCTGCATTTCTTGTTCAAATCCAATTTGAAGAATGCGGTCAGCTTCGTCAATAATTAGGCACTTGAGGTTTTTGTATAAAAATTCCTTTGTGTTCTAAAAGACAGCAAATAAATTGCTATGATGTAGTAAAGTATTACCAATATAGCTACGACAGGTGCTAATATCACGAAAAAGCTATAAGTATTCATTTAAGTTTTTAGACTGTTATGATTTTAGTAAAAATTGATTTGACCCGCTTAAAGTTCAGGTTTTAATTTTTATTTTCTAGAGATTTATAGTTAGTATTTTCTTTTAAATTTATTTGTCAATATATTTTCGCTAAATAATATTAGATGCCACTAGTATAATAAAAGTTACTTGGAGGTGATCTAATAGTCTCCCGGGGGTGGCAACTAAAATATTGACTCCTTTAGAAAGTTTCTCCGCTTCTGCTTGTCGATTCGCTCCGCCCATAATAAGTCCATGAGTAAGAGAATGATATTGCACAAGCTCCACTAGAACCCCGTATGTTTGCAAGCTTAACTCTCGGGTGGGACTGATTATAATACAACCAGTGCCTACAAATAAAAATACTCTTTAGATTTAAAAAAAAATAAATTTTTAGTTAATTAAATTTTAGACTAATGAAAATACAGAATTTTACTTTAATTTTAAAAGTATACAAAAATATATTAGTGAAAATTACGTTAGCCAAAATATTTGTCTTATTAGGCCGCCAAATTGTTTATATATGTTTGAGCAATGTTGTTATGTTAACCATTAATCAACGACAGGTGCATGATGAAAATTCAAACTGCAAAAACTTACACAGAAACAAACCTGTGCACTTAAACATGTAAGAGTACAGTGGGCATTTTTTTGTACCCTAGGAATGCGAAAAAAAAAGAAAAAATATAAAAAAAGCAAAAAAAAAAGAGTTAAAATCAGGTCTAAAATGGTTGAAATTTATCAAAAATAGGACAAAAACTGCCGCTGCGTGGGGAGGAGGGCATCGCACAGCCAATAATAAAGCGGGAGTAGGGCATTTCAGACTGCAAGGAAAGGGCAAAAAGTTAAAAAGCTAAAATTTTTAAAAAACTATGGTGGCTTTCTTAATTTTTACTACATAAGTGGACCCCCACCCCCCAGATTTTTGCTATTTAGAAGTAAAAACTGCTATCACAGTTTAAATATAAAAAATTTATAATTTTATAACTCTATGGTCAGAATTGGCTCAGAAGCCAGAAGGGGATGGATCTATTTGAGAATTCAAGAGGATAATGAACTGGGATGATGACACTACTTTTAATTTTTTTACTAAAACTGAAGATATCCAGAGGTGGAACGTACCCCTATGATTATTATGATGACTGACAAGGAAGCAGCGGATTATTTATTATTGTCATCATAAGCATAATATAAAATTAAATATCTATAATGTATAATAAAATGAGCGTACCATACCATTTCTTGGAAGAAATTTTAATTTGTAAAGAAGTTCTAAAGCAGGCAACAGGAAAGCCAATGTTTTGCCACTACCAGTTTTTGCAGCACCCATTAAGTCCCTAAATAACAATAAAATTAAATATTACGTTTAATGTTAAATACAAGTAGACTGCCTGTACCCACTTACTTCACTTGAAGCCTACCCATACCCACCCTGACTATACCCTTTGCCTACAATCAGGTATTCAGCCGAATTAAGTTAGTTAGCATAGCCAGTTTTCCCTCAGGTGATTTCCTCCAGAAATGCTGCTGCCTTTGCGGGTTGAAGCCATAAGTCTTCTAGTTTTAATGTGGAAGGATTTTAATGTATTGATTGGAGTTTTTGATAATGGGATTTAGAGAGGTTTGGTGACCATATTGGTGTTCCCTAGTTGAGGATGGGTCGCCCTATAGCTTTGTATGAGGCTACTTTTGTTTCTTTTTGTTGTCCCCAGCTGGTTCCAGCTAGGGCTTTGAGGATACTATTGCGCCTAGATGCTTTGTTGATGGTGGTGATGTGGTTGTTGAAGGTTAGTTTTGAATCGAAAGTGACACCTAGGATTTTGGGGGTTTTGTTGAGCGGTAAAAGATGGTTATGTATGGTCACTTTTGGGTGGTAGTTGTATTCTTGTGAGGATGGAGAAAAAAGTGTGACTGTTGATTTTTCTGTTGATGATTTGAGGTGGTTGAGATCATAAGTGGGCAGCCTCTCAGATTTTAGGGGGGTATAAGGAGGGGCCAAATTTTAGGGGGGGGGGGTGCCTCGCAAGACCCAAATTTAGAGGGGGGTGTACCCAATATTTCCGCGCTGCCTTAAAATGGTCTTAAAACGCGTAAAAAAGCGTAAAACAAGCTTAAATGCTTTAAAACTGTGTAAAATTAAAATAAGACCTTATTGCAACTTATAAATTTTATTTTTTTAATTCTTTTAATAATGTCTTTATATATTCTTATAATTAGATTAGAAATTATAGTTTTTTTAATAATTACGTAATAATAGAATAGTAATTATTTTATTGTTTTTATTATAAAGTCAAGTATCACAAACTTTTTAATCCATAATCTTATATTTAATTAAAGGTTATATACATACATGGGCGTAGCCAGGGGGGTCTTAGTGGCGTGCCCAGGATTTCATTTGGGGGGGCGGTCTGGGGGCGTTAATACTAACCCTGAAGGGGGGTCTGGGGGGCGAAAGCCCCCCAGCCGGGTCAAGGGGCAGAGCCCCTTGTCAGGGGGGTCCGAGGGGCAGAATGCCCCCTGGGGGGAGAAAATTTTTAATTTAAGGCTCTAAAATACAATAGAAATTTTAATTCCAGATGATTACTTATTACAAATTTTAAGGTTTTTGATACCTATACATTTAAAACATGTGTTTTAACGTTAATAAAAGGATAATAGTGTTTATAGTAGTTTTATTAAACATGTATGCCTTAACTACAAAACGGGATAATTGATTTGAAATTGAAAAACTAAAATAAATTGTCAATTTAAACTACCCGCGTAGCGGGAAAAATTTGGTTTTTTGACTATAAATATGCTTTTGGAAGGCATCAGGAAAGTTTCTGTATTAATATTAAAGAAAAAAATTTTTCTCTCGCAAAATTTAAAAAACTTAAGGGTCCCCCCTTACAAAAAAATTTGGCTTTGCCGGATTTTGGGGGGGGGTGGCCGCCGCCCCCTCTGGGCACGCGACTGGGGGGTTTAAAATTTAAAGGTTAGAAGAAGTAATTTTAAAAACATTTTCTGGTACTTTGCATTGCTCAGCTGTCATTCAATGTACTCATTTTTCAGTTGTAATGTTTTGGAAATTGGAAATTTTAAGGTATCAAACTGTGTTAAAAATTTTTTCTTTCTTTATAGACTTATTTTTATTAAATAATAGGAAAAAATGAAGTATGTGACATAAACAAGGTAATAAACACTCCGCGCAAAGCGCGGAAAATTTCTTTAGTCCTTTTATAATGCTTAATCCAGGAGGCGAATTTAGGGGGGGTGTCCCCGGGTACCCCAAACTTAGGGGGGGGGGGTGTCAGCAAAATTCAAAATTTTGGGGGGTATAACCCGCCCAACCCCTCCTGCCCACCTATGGTTGAGATCCAGGTATTGATTTAGAGTGTTGAGATAATTGGGAGATTTGTTTCCATATTGGCTATTTTGTTTCCAGCAGAGTAGACTGTGGTGTCGTGTCAGCATAGGAAACGCATTTTGACGCTGGCAGGTGGGAAAGGTATGTCCGATATGTAGAAGTTGAAGAGAGTTGGTGAAATGAAGGTGTAAGGTCCAAGACTGCTACTATTGTTAGTTTGGGTGGAGCTTTTTAGTTGAAACCAGTTGCTATTTCATTGGTAAGTTGAAGGGGAGCAGTAGTTGTTGAGTGTTTGGGTTTGAAGCCGTGCTGATCTGGGTGGTGTTGTAGCTATTGGAGAAGGATCGGCTGGATTATTTTTTCAAAACTTTTATAGCTGGACAGAGAAGTGAAATTGGTCTGTAGGAGATAGAGATGAGGTGATCTTTTCCAGGTTTAAAGAGTGGTATTATAGTTGCAGTTTTCCAGATTGTAGGTATGCTATTTGTTTTTAGTGATAAGTTGAACAGATCAGTTAGATATTGAATGCCAAAAGGACCAAGGTTTTTAAGGTGGAAAATGGTTAGATTGTCTGGGCCAAAAGCTTTAGAGTTGTTAGATTTTAAAGGATTTTATACTTCTGTGGTTGTGATATTTTTAGGTTCTTGATTGATTTTTTAAATGTTTCTAATTAATTTTCGATTTTCTTTAGATGTTTTGAAAGGTTTGTTTGGAGTAAATTGTTTATTGAAGTTGTTTGCTAATAATTGAGTCGTTGATTAAATTTTCATTGAAGTTTATCGCGCAATTTGGGGTAGGTGACTGTTTGTTATCCAGTGATATTATGGTTTCCGAAGTTTAGAGGAGTTGGTTTCATGGCTAAAAGTGTCCAGATATGAATGCCATTTTTTGGCAGCATTGGTGCAGATTTGGTTGATTTTTTGGTTGAGCTCTTGTACTTGGTTTAAAAGTGGGTTAGTTTTGCATAGGTTGTCTTTTTTTGTTAATAAGCTTTATAGTTTCTGGAGTTAGGTTGGCTTGAAAATTGTTGTGACGACCGGCTGGTATGTGGTGTGAGGAAGCTTTGATTAATATATTTCTTAACGCTTTTTCATCTTTTTTGACTTCTGTTGAAGCTGTGAGATTAAGTAATTTTGTTTCTATTTCATTTTTGTAGTTGGTCACATTGGCATTACTGAGGTTGGTGAAAGTTTTCCTGGTTTTGGGCGCTATTGTCTGATTGGTTTGAGGGCTGACAATTTTAGACCTATTTTTACCTTATTTTTGCTTTTTTTTGTCCCTTTTCCCTTCTTTTTTTTCTTTTTTCCCGTTTTTTTCTCTTTTTTTTTCTTTCCCCCTGCTTGCCCCCATTTCATTTCCCCCCATTTCAAAAAAGTTGCCCCTTGTTCCCCCTGTTTTAGAATTGCCCCCCAATAAAACCCCAGGGGGGAGGAGTGCACAGGTCTGCTTTCATGATAGTTGGGAACTTCTGGATCTTTCAATTTTGGTGAGAGTTTGATTTCCTAGATGGCGGCTATGTGAATGTTTGTGATTTTCAAAAAAGTTTGTTAGTTCTTGTAGTATTGTGGAGATTCCGTTGGCGTTAAATTGCAGAATATTTAAGGTAGAATTTTTGGAGGTTGTAATATGATGTGAAGAAAGCGTGAGTTGTTACATGAAAAAATTTGGTTGTAGTGTTTTGGACTTTGAAGGTTGCTACATTTTAGATGCACCCAATTGTTACATTTAGTGCATTGGACGCTGTTTCTATTAACAGTTTTATTACAGTTTGCACAAAAATATTGCATCTTGTTGGGGCCAGGGTTTGAATGGATGTCTCCAGACAGTCATCAGTTTTTTTGACAGCCATTTTGGCCGCCGATTATAGAAAAAGGATGTAAAATGTTGCATCGGCGGTCAGCAGTGGCAAAGATCATCCGAGTTGACTGGAAAAGAGGTAGAGCTGTTGACGATTTCCATTGCTGGATCTGGGCAGTGTTGCTGTGTGGAAGCCGCTCTATAGACACCAGCAAATTAAGTAGCTAGATGCATGACAAATCGACGTCATTGGCGCCTAAATTTTATGCTTGCGCCTACATTTTTAAACATATGCGCCTAGATTTTAGACTAGAAATGCAGTTTTTGGCAGATTTTTAGTCAAGCACATAAAATACATCTTTTGTATTAATTTTCAGTATTTCCAAACCAAGTTTTTAGCCTCCAGTTTATATTATAAAAGTATATCAGAATGTCAACATAGGTGTCCAACCTAACCAAGCTGGGTTGGATATTTACCCCGGGCTAAAGATCAAAAACGCCCCCAACTAGAGAAGGCTTAAATTTCAGGGTTACATCTCAAAAAGCGCCCAGGGCGGGTATGATTTTTGGGTAGGTCAAAATAGAAGGGTATGAGGAGGTTAAAATAGCTAAAAATATGCTGATAAAAAGGCTAAAAACTGGTGAGAAATAATCTAGAGACAAATATATATTACAATGTGTTAAATTTACCAAACAAAGAAAAAATTATGAGATTATTTGGAGTTGGCAGAGGGGGGAGGCAGGGACGTAGCCAGAGTTTTATTTTGGGGGGGGGGGGCGGATTGTAGTACAAAAAAAAATTACGGGGGGGGGGGGGGCTCCGCCCCCTCCCCTTCCAAATTTGGGGGGGGGGGGGGGGGGAGCCCCCCTTAATTTTTGAAAACGTTAAAAAAGCAGGAATAAACGTAGATAAAGCTGTATAATACATTGTTTTTGGCCTAATAACCTATTATCTAATGTTTTTAGCGGTAAAATCATGTTTTCTTAGTTAAAAATTACATAAGCACACATTGGCAGAGCCTGGATTTTACAAAAAAGGAATTTAGAGACGTTAGTTTCAGACCCCTTGGCTAAACCCACATTGTAAACCAAAGCACATGAGCAGCAATAAATTTCATAATTTTATTAAATAAAACATATGTAGTAAATAATATGTGATTTAACTTAATACCTTCCTTCAAGAAGTGCTGGAATAGCTTTGGCTTGAATTTCTGTCATATGAGTAAAACCCATTTCTTTTATTCCGCGTAAAGAACTTTGAGATACGTCATTTTCTAACAGATCAAAAGATTTTTCACTAAGGATACTTAGCGAAACTGAACATTCGGGCTTACAATCTGCAAATAATTGTAACACTACTAATCATTGTGTTTGTAGCGTTAATAATTAAATCAAAGTGTAAAAATTAACAAGCAATTTTAAACCAAAAAGTGTAATTCCATGTAAAGGTAGAATCATACATGGGCAAGTTGGTCCGGAGTGGGGGGTTAAACCCCAAATTAGGGGGGGTTAAAATCCAAGAAACGCAAAATACCCATATCGTTTTTTTCTGGAATGCATTCACCCATATAGTTTTTCGATTTTGAAGAAAAAATAGGTAAAAAAACGCTAATTTCATGTCAAAAATCCCTTTTTATTGCATTTTTTGAGCTTTTTATTGCTTAAAACATTCATTTTGACCTCAAAACTTAAGTTTGGAGGCAGTTAGAAGTCATTTTAAAGATATTTTTTCTTTATTTTTCCAAAATTGGGTGGGGGTTAAACCCCCTTTCTCAGAATTAGGAGGGAGTTGTTAATCCCCTTCAACCCCCCTTCCCCGTGCCCATGTATGGGTAGAATGCGATGTGGAGATTATTATAAAAAATCAATTAGTGTTAGTTCACGCATGCAGAACAATTTAGCCAAAAGTTGATGCTAACACATAGAAAAGACTATCGTTTTTTCTTAAAATAAACTTAAACCTTGGCTTAAAAATTTTTTTTTTTCATAATTTTTGACTTAAATGGCTAATTCATACAAAAAACTTCAAATATTATTTGTTATGTAACTAGACCTACCTGTGCACGGTCTAGAAATGCCCCCCCCCGCTTTATTGGAAAATTTGCCCCCCCCCCGTTTGATTGCCCCTCCCATCCGCCTAAAAAAAGTGTTCAAAAATTTTGGCGCCATTTTTAACCTATTATGACGCCATCATCCGGAAATTTTAACAGTATTTAGCCTACTTCATACATGGGCACGGGGGGCGGGTTGGGGGGTTAACAACCCCCCAAATTCTGAGGTGGGTTTAACCCCCTACCCACTCAGAAGTGGGGGGGAGAAAAGGTTAACCCCCAATTTTGGAAAAATGAAGAAAAAAGTGTCTTTAAAATGACTTATAACTATAGGTGAGAAAGGGGGAGGAGGGCAGGGTGGGGTCCACCCCCCTCCTAGCCTCGGAATTTTGGGGCCCCCCTAGACGAAAATCTAGGGGGGCCCCCCTCCCCCCAAATTTCCGAATTTTTTACCCCTGACCCCTCTCTAGATTTTGAAATCTGACCCCCCCCTTGGAAAATTTTAGGTACCTTTTTTATACTAAATTTTCTTCCAAAAACGTGAATTTTCATCACATATTCATGCTTTTACACCCTTTTTATACATGAATATGGCTTTTTATTCAATAATATGTAGTATTATCCTATAAAAAAAACAATTATTAAAGTTATATTGCTTTGGACACCGGACCCCACCTGACCCCCCTCTAGATTTCAAAATTTCGCACCCCGGGTCGACCCCCCCTAAAAAGCTAGTGGGGTACGGACCTCCCTGGGACCCCCTACCTAGAATTGAAAATTCAATTTACCCCGGGTAACCGCCTCCCCCCCTAGCTTCCCCGACCGTGCTCACCTATGCTTCTAACTGCCTCCAAACTTAAGTTTTGAGGTCAAAATGAATGTTTTAAACAATAAAAAGCTCAAAAATGCAATAAAAAGGGCTTTTTGACCTAAAATTAGCGTTTTTTTACCTATTTTTTCTTTAAAATCGAAAAACGATATGGGTAAAATGCACTCCAGAAAAAAAAACGATATAGGTATTTTGCGTTTCTCGGATTTTAACCCCCCCCCTCAATTTGGGGTTTAACCCCCATTCCGGACCAACTTGCCTATCTATGACCTACTTCAATGCATTTTAAGCCATTTCAGACCTATTGTTACCTTAATTTCGTTTTTTTTTTGTCCCTTTTCCCTTCTTTTTTCTCTTTTCTTGTCTTTTTTTTTCCTTTCTCCTCTGCTTGACCCCCCCCCCCCGTTTCAAAAAAGTTGCCCTCCCGTGCCCCCCCTCCCGTTTCAAAAAAGTTGCCCCCCACTTGGCACTTTGGAATTGCTTCCCCAATAAAACCCCAGGGGGGCAGTGCACAGGTCAGTATATGTATACCGTAACCGTATTTATTTTTTAATAAAAATAGTTTTTACCTTCAGAAGTTTTTGGTTTTTCTTCTTGAAGTTCATCTTGATTATCTTGAAAAGTATTTGTTTTATTTTCCTCAGTAGCCTCTTCTAATTTTCGCTTTTTTTTCTTTACTAAAATTGTGAGAATATTCTAAGGGTTATAGTTCATTCGTTGAATTTTTCTTAAAAAGTAAATTATTTGTTTGTTTGTTTGTTTGTATAGAAATCCCATTCTCCCCATGTAAAATGAGAATTGCTGTTCATATCATCTTACACCATATTAGAACTCACTACTAATATGGGCCAGTGCACCATAATATGACCAAAAACAACCTTGTTAAAGGATTTAAGGAAAGGGCATGTTATAATTATTATTGTAACTGCTGAAATTGTTTTGGATTGATTGTCTGTCTTGAGCATTTTGATTAAGTAATTGTCCTGATCATCTTGATTCATCGTTTGTTTCCCCATTTTTATTTGTCAAACCAATTCAATTCCGCACACTTACCTTTGCATCAGTAGTTACAAAAGCCTTCACACCCTTTCCCTTGCACCCCTCTTTGGTCCACTTGTCCCCTACACTGTACCATTTTTCCTCCGTGTAATATGTACCCTCTAAATGACGGGATACATTGTTTTATTTAAATGACAGGTAGAGAGGATATATTTCATGTCCAAAATTGCATTACATGTGTTACAGGGAAAACGATGAAAACATTAACCCCCATAGTACTAAAGGAGCCGTTGGAACTCTTAAAATACATAATATTCATGGCAACTGTTGGTAAGCTAAATACATAAATTTTTAGATGATGTATTGTTAATAAATTTTATTGCGATAAAAAATCACATGCCAAATCATATTTATATTCAATACCCGGGAGGTGCGTATTTCCTCATAAAATTATTTATATAAAACCATATTGTATTTGAAAAATTATTTTTTTAATAAAAACAACACTATTATACAATTGATATGATTGACAATGAAAAAAATATTACCGCACAAAAATATTAGACAAGGTGAAATGAAACAATTTTAGTTTTATAATTTGCAATTTAATGGATTTCTGAGGATTCATTAGTAATTAGATTAATTAATTTCGGGCGTTATCCTCAAATTGATAAAACCTTTATTCTTTCTACGTTTGAAAACAAACAACGTGTTTCTTTATCAGGAAAAGGCTAAAACATAGACAATACAAATAAAGCTTACAAAAACATTTTAAATGCATTACATAATCAAGTACAAAGGCGTGGTAAAATTTACTAAAACACTTTTTAAATATATAGAAAAAGTTATATTTTTGGTAGTGTTATTATACTGAAAAAAATTTTTTTTATAAACTGAAAAAGTTTTTTGGAATAGAAAAATACTGGCTAATGTTTAAAACAACAAATGAAAAACAAGTTAAAAAATTCTGATAGAAAAAAACATGTCTGTGATAAAGCTAGAAGAGTCAGAGTAAAACAGACATAATTAAACAGTCATTGATGTGAAATGTGTTCATAATTTGGGTAATAAATAAAACTGTTAGATGCGTGAAGAGAAATGTTTTGCAGCGCATGCTTTTAATGCTGGGTGAATTTCGGTTTTTGCTACAGTCAGGAGAAATATTTATAAGTATGGCTTTTTTGGTTAAAGTTCGGTAAAGAAGAATCTAGTGGTTGGTTTTTTGGCTTTATCCAAAATTGCTACGTTGGAAAAATTGATATTATGATTGGTTTGGAGAATGTGTTCTTTCAAAACAGAGTTTGGATCTTTTTTGTGTTCTTCCAAGCGACTTTTTAAGAAACAAATTGTTTGATCTATGTATATTTTAGCAGTCTAAACAGGAAACTTGGTAAACAATGCCTTTTTTATAAGGTAAAACATTTTCTGGGTGTCTATTGTCCATAAAACTTTCGTGAAGGGTATTGGTTTTATTGCTTACAATATCTATGTTGTATTCCTTGAAGAATGTTTTAAATTTGGGGTTAAAGTGGAAATATAAGGTAAAGACAATTGACAATCGTTTGGTTTATTTTTTGGTCTGATTGGTGGTGGTGCAAGTGTTTGATTAATTTTTCTATTTTCATAACCATTTTTTGAAAAAGTTTCTTTTAAGTAGCTAATTTCTATTTCGGGATTGGCTAATATCTTTTTTGCTCGATGTGATAAACATTTAAGAGCTCCTAAAAGCTGGTTTTCTGGTTGGTTTGAGTTTGCGTGAACAAATCTATCTGAGTGTGTGGGCTTGCGGTAAATTTCAAAATTGATAATGGTAGAATTATTAAATATTTTTTGTTGAGTTTTACATCTAAAAATTCAATCATATCTCTATTTGACACAGTCACGTATTACACAGCCAAAAAATTAGCAAAAGTTTTAACTTCATTAATAGGAATACAACCGACGCATTTAAAAAACTCTATACAGCTAGTGGAAACAATAAAAAATATTGAATTTCCAAAAAATATTAATATGGCTTTATTTGACGTTACATCATCCTTGACAAACGTACCGGTAAACCAATCTTTCAAAATTTTGGAAAATAGACTCCAAAATTTTCCAGAAAAATGGGAACTCTTGACAGAACTTTCAATGAAACAAATTTTAGATGTCACATCAATTTGCACTGAATCAATATACTTTAAGCACAAAGACAAATTTTATATTCAAATTAGAGGCCTACCAATGGGAAGCCCTTTGTCACCACTGTTAGCATAGCATGCATATATTTTGAAGAATTGGAATACAACATTATCCAAAATGCCAAACAATAAGGAATCAACATAATTTTATGGTTAAGATACGTAGACAATATTCTTGTAATAACTGAAGAAAAACCAAACGCTTTGAAGATTTTACTCGGTTTAGCTACTTTAGCAAATAAAGAAGACCATACCAATTCCATTAAATTCACAATAGAAAAAGAAAAAAAATAACGAACTACCATTTTAGATGTAAAACTCAACAAAAAATATTTAATAACTCTACTATTATCAGTTTTGAAATTTACCGCAAGCCCACACACTCAGATAGCTTTGTTCACGCAAACTCAAACCAACCAGAAAACCAGCTTTTAGGAGCTCTTAAATGTTTATCACATTGAGCAAAAAAGATATTACCCAATCCGGAAATAAAAATTAGCTACTTAAAAGAAACTTTTTCAAAAAATGGTTATGAAAATAGAAAAATTAATCGAACACTTGCACTACCATCAAGTGGACCAAAAAATAAACCAAACGATTGTCGATTGTCTTTACCTTATATTTCCACTTTAACCCCAAAATTCAAAACATTCTTCAAGAAATACGTAACTGAACGAAGTACGACAGAATGTTGAGCATATTGCCGGAGCGGAACGTCTTGGCAGGCAACGTCCGGCCCATTTTAATCAATTGCTAAAAATTACCATGTTAAACCACGATGGGCAAGGGATAGCACTCCATGCTAGAAATCTATTAAGTAATTTGGGGGGACGAATTGGACTGAGATCCGGAAATCAATTGCTCAAAGCGGCGGGTCGATACCTTTTGATGAGCGAAAAAAAAATCTTATGACTTCAGAAAGCTCCGAATGGAAGCTTATAAATGGAACTTTAAGTTGTGTGTATGGAGGGAGAATTAATTTTACTATTCTGCTTGACAGGAAAAAACAAAAATTTGTCGTTAAAATCAAAAAAATGAGAAATCAGTCAATGGCCTAGAGAAAAAAAGATACCGTTTCAGCGGAAGGAGCAATATTAGCTTTTAAGCAAACAAAAAATGCACCGCATAATTATCTTGATTGTCTTTATATAAACGCACGAAGTTTAAATAGTTTTGCTAAACAAAACCAACTAAATCACTTACTAAGCTCCAGAAAGTTTGCAATTATAAACTTAACGGAAACTTGGTTTAATTATGAAACTACAGATAGTATGATTAATTTAAATGGTTTTTACAATGTTTATCGTAAAGACAATCAAGATAATTATGCGGTGCATTTTTTGTTTCTAAAGGCTTAAGTGTGCTCCTTCCCGCTAGGGGTTTAAATGAACGGTATCTTTTTCTCTAAGCCATTTGGCTGATTTCTCATTTTTTAAAAATTTAACAATCACAAATTTTCCTTTTTCCTGTCGAACAGAATAGCTGGAATTAATTATTCCCTTGTCGCGCAACTTAGAGTTTATTTTATAAGCTTCCATTCGGAGCTTTCTGAAGTCATCAGATTTTTTTCGCTCATCAAAAGGTATCGAAGCCTGCAGCTTTAGAGACCGCAATCGATTTCCGGATCTCGGTCCAACTCGTCCTACGTCTTGGCAGGCAACGTCCGGAGCAATACGTAACTGAACGAAGTA
>JASAMX010033194.1:0-11244 GCA_030248175.1 Microlaimidae sp. YZB2_3
AATAAGAGATTTTTTGGATTGCAGGTTTTTTAATTATGAATTCTTTTATAATTTCTCTGAAGTATGTATAAGAGTCGAACTACCGTCAGTAAAACCACGAAAGAATTCGGTTTTTAACAGTTTTTGACGTTTATATCGAAATCCTGTACAAAAGTTTACTGATTATTACAAATCCTTAAAGAACGCGCTCAGTGATTGTGTATTTTTTAATTTGTTTTGATGTCAAAATTCTATACCGTTAGCCGTTACTAAGCGGCCGTTTTGTGTTCACGATGAGTCATAAATGAATAGAGGTAATTCTAATAACTAAAGCTCGTTTGATGAGCATTTTAATTTTTCATATGTTTATAAAGAACTTAACTGCAGTAAAACTAGAGATATAATTTTTAAAATTGACCTGACTGCCAATGAACTCCCCTCCATAACTATAACTCTTTAATTAAAGGTCGATTCTAAGCGAGAAGGCAGTTTCTAGATTCACATGACGAACCATTTATTTCCATACCATTGATTTATGTTCTATTGTACATCGATACAATAGGAATTCAAAAAAGAGCTGGTTTGACTTTTAGTTTGTCCCGTTTTGTAATAGCAAACGACTTGTTATAATAAAAAACCGTAATACCATAATTATAATATAATTATAATGAATAATTTTCAGTCGAGTGATAGTGAGACATGACGGGCCTCTAAATTGTTCATTCTGTTCTCGAAAAAACAGCTAGTGGAAAAAAAATGGAAGCTGATCGTCGAAATGACTGGTGTTGTAAAAGGGTAAGGAACCTGAAAAAAGTACAAGTATAACGTCGTTATTGTAACACAAAGAGTCACAATCCGTATAAAATCAACGTGACTCTGACTCGTTTTATTTAGACTATTTGTGTGCTAATATATAAAAAGAGTCACAGTTAAGAGTATTTTATGACGACTCTGACTTATTGTGTCAGAGTAACGACGATCACGATAAGTACCAAACTTGGTATTATAAGTCGGGTATTCAGACCTGTCCACGGTTTGAAAATGCTCCCCCCCGCTTTATTGGAGGATTTGCCCAGCCCCGTTTTTTTGCCCCCCCCCCCCGCGGAAAAATAGAAAAGTACCCAAAAACTATGACGCCATTTTTTTACCTATTATGACGCCATCATTGCGAAATTTTTGCAGGTTTTAGCCTATTTCAATGCATTTTTTAAGCCATTTTAGACCTATTTTTACCTTATTTTCACTTTATTTTTGTCCCTTTTTTCCCTTTTCCTTTCTTTTTTTCTCTTTCCCCCCTGCTTCTCCCCCCCGTTTTATTGCTCCCTCCCGTTTCAAAAAAGTTGCCCCCCGTGCCCCTCCCCGTTTTGGAATTGCCCCTCCATTATAACCCCGGAGGCAGTGCACAGGTCTGGTATAAGTCGAAAATCGGCAATTACTAAAACCCAAGTAAGCCCAAACCACATTGTTTTATTTTTATTTTGAGTGGAGTACGGGTATTAAAGTATTTAATCAAAATAGAAAATCTATTTACTGAAGTGATCGACCTCGATCGTGATTGATATTAATTTTTCAAACACCAAAATTATACAAAAATGGATTGGTTTCACCAGCAAAAAAGGACGGACGAATCCCCTTCCCTCCCTTTCCCTCTTAAAGGAGCACTGTCACAAATCAAATTCCTATAACGCCCGAACCGGACTGCTCCTTTAATACTGAACCGATTCAGCTGAAATTTAAAAATGTTGTAGCCTTGTAGTGGAGCACTCTAAATACCAAAGTTGAGTTAGGTAGGTTAGGTATTAAAGGAGCAGTCCGGCTCGGGCGTTATAGGAATTTGATTGTGACAGTGCTCCTTTAAGTATTGAAACGACGTTAAGGGGGTTGTCCCCCTGCGCCAGCGGCGTGGCCAGGATTTCGGAAAGGGGGGTTTTACTTCATACAAATTTTTTGAAAAGGGGGTTTTAGGGGGTTGTACCCCAAATTTTCAAAATACCGTAAAAAAGACATTCAAAAGGGTAAAAAATTTTGCGTTTTGCATTAGTAATTCTATTTGCTGTTATTTGCATTGTTTTTTAAATAAAACTTAAAAATTTTAGGTTTAAAAAGGTATAACATGTAAAATCGTGCGACAGCACGAAAAAGTTTTAAAAAATTGTCTTTGAAATATATTAGAAACATTACTTAAAAGTTGAAAAAATGATATAAATGTCGAGCACTGAGCGGAGCCAAGCGCGAGAAATTTTTTTAAAATTTTGAAATTCCTCTTAGGGCCCCCAAATTTTTACCTCCGCTAGCCCAAAGGGGGGGGTTAAAATACAACCCCCATAACCCACCACTGGCTACACCCTTGCCCTGCGCCTCTTTTATATGCTACTGTTACTGGGGAGGACAATTCCAGAACGGAGAGGTTGTTGTTGCATAGCCTGAAACTTATCTCTCCTGAGCAGTTTTTGCAAAGAGTAGGCGCTAAAAAGCCAGGAAGGAACGAAAGCAACTTCAGCCCCAACTCAAGATTAGGGCACGGAGGGGGCAGTTTTTTTTTAATGGGGGGAGTAAGAGGAGAAAGAGAAAAAAAGATGAAAAAAGCTGAATTTAAAAAAATAGGTCTAAAATAGCTTAAAATGCACTAAAATAGGCTAAAAGCTGCAAAAAAATTTAAAGAAAATGGCGTAATAATAGGTCAAAATAGGGCCTTAATTTTTGGGTAGTTTTTCATTTTTGGCCGGCGGAGGGGACACAAAACGGGAAGGCAGGGGGGGGGGGGGGGGCCAAAGCCATACATGGGCACGGGGGAGGGTTGGGGGGGTTAACTCCCCCAAATTCTGAGAAGGGGGGTTTAACCCCCCCCCACTTAGAAGGGGGGGGGAAACTTAACCCCCCCAATTTTGGAAAAATGAAGAAAAAAAGTCTTTAAATTGACTTCTAACTGCTTCCAAACTTAAGTTTTGATGTCAAAATGAATGTTTTAAGCAATAAAAAGCTCAAAAATGCTATAAAAAGGGCTTTTTGACCTAAAATTACCGTTTTTTACCTATTTTTCCTTCAAAATCGAAAAACGATATGGGTAAAATGCACTCCAGAAAAAGAACGATATGGGTATTTTGCGTTTTTCGGATTTTAACCCCCCTAATTTGGGGTTTAACCCCCCCACTCCGGGCCAATTTGCCCATGTATGGGCAAAGCCATTGATATTTGAGGGGAGGGCATTTCTAGACCGTGCGAAGGTCTGCCCTTATTCCGAGTTTCATTACATTTCATATTGATTAATATTAATATTTTCATAAATTGCTGGATCTGGTGGATTGGTTCGATTGGCTCCCGTTGAACCTGAGACAATTACTGCAGTTTTATATTATTATATTATATTTTAATGTATTGTTTTTGTTATATTTTCATTATGTTAATATTTTAGCCCATTCATAAATCTCTGGATCTGGTGGATTGGTTCGATCGACTGCCGTTAAACCCGAGACACTACTACATGTGCCCCAACCGGCTGGCCGGAGACGGGGAACTCTACAGACTCATGTATCTCATGCATAAGGAATGTAAGTTCTGGCATTATTGCGATTATTTTGACTTTATTTTTCAAAATATTTATTAATAACAAACATAAATAAAAATGAGGAACAGTGGAGGGTTCACTGCATCTCCGATCCCCCCTCCTAGGATCGAAATTTCAGGGGCCCTGGGCCCCGTAGAAGAAAACTCAGTTCCCCCTCACAAATTTTTAAAATTTTTCATACTGTGACTTGAATTTGAAATCCGACCCCCCCCCCTAAATCATACATGGGCACGGGGGGGGGGGGGTTGGGGGGGGTAAACCCCCCCCCCCAAATTCTGAGAAGTGGGGTTTAACCCCCCCCCCACTCAGAAGTGGGGGGAGAAAAAGTTAACCCCCCCCCAATTTTGGAAAAATGAAGAAAAAAAATGTCTTTAAAATGACTTCTAACTGCCTCCAAACTTAAGTTTTGAGGTCAAAATGAATGTTTTAAGCAATAAAAAGCCCAAAAATGCAATAAAAAGGGCTTTTTGACCTAAAATTAGTGTTTTTAACCTATTTTTCCTTCAAAATCTAAAAACGATATGGGTAAAATGCACTCCAGAAAAAAAACGATATGGGTATTTTGCGTTTCTCGGATTTTAACCCCCCTAATTTGGGGTTTAACCCCCCCACTCCGGACCAACTTGCCCATGTATGCCCTAAATCCCTCTCCGGGGATCGACCTCCTTAGAAAACCAGGGGGTTAGGCGGACCCCCTCCTCTCTAGAACCCATATCCTAGCTTTTAAAAAGCCATTTACCCGTGATAGAGACCCTCTAGCTCCATAGAAAATTTTAATTTATGATAATTGACTAAAGAGTTACAAAACTTTCATTAGTTTAAGCAAATGGGCGCTTTGCCTCTTTTTATGATAGTAAAATATTTTTCCCTTTTGATCATTAAATAAAAAGAAGCAGAAAAAAATATGGTGATAATTTTAGTTTTATTTTTATTGCAGGTGGTGGATTAACTGTGGACTTGGGACGAACTATACATTGCAGAGTTTGTCGGAGTAGCATATGGAAAATGCCAACGGTATACTTTTATTTTAATAAAGAAAAAAATGTTTATTGAAAATTTTGAGTAGATGCTTCGTGCTTAAAAGAAGTTTTCATTGCTCAGCTGTATTTAATATAGAATATTAGTATAAGAAAATTAAATTCAATCTTCCACGGTTTATTATTAACGGTAATGTGACGATTTTCGGCGTGGGGAAGTCGAAATACCAACTGGGTGTACGCCATTCACCTCCTAAGTGTCCTCTAATTTCCAAAAGTCATATTTATCGCTCCTAGCAATGGCTGATTCAAACAAAAACCCGTCAACTTCTGAAACATCACCACAGCGGCAATTATTTAACTTTTTAATGTAGAATTTCAGGTGATGAAGCTGTTGAAACTGAGCAAAGAGACGCCGATCGGGGCGGAGGAGCCTTGTCGGGGGTTTTCTGCGGACGATATGAGCGCCCTGCGTGTCACCAACGTCGACGTCGCCTCAGGCAGCGCCGCGAAAGGGAAGCTGGTATTCAGTAAGGATGATTAACCCGTTGGCTTGGATTGGATTTACGCGCGGTCGTCACGGCCATTGCCGGGAAAGGCAATTTGATGTTGGAAAAGATAATGCGCGCGCGAGGTGTTGATGGCAGTTTGTAGGGCGCGCGCAACAGTTTTTAATGATATACCCAGACCTGTGAACGGTCTGGAAATGCCCCCCCCCCGTTTTATTTCCCCCCCCCGCCAAAAAATGAAAAAGTACCCTAAAATTATGACGCGATTTTTGACCTATGATGACGCCATCATCGCAATTTTTTGCAGTTTTTAGCCTATTTCAATGTATTTTAAGCCATTTCAGACCTATTTTTACCTTATTTTCGCTTTTTTTGTCTCTTTTTTTCCCTTTTCCCTTCTTTTTTTCTCTTTTTTTCTCTTTTTTTTCGTTCCCCCCCTGCTTGCCCCACCGTTTTATTGCCCCTCGTTTCAAAAAGTTGCCCCTCCCCGTGCCCCCCCGTTTTAGACTTGCCCCCTCGAGCCCCCCCGTTTTGGAATTGCCCCCCCCCGTTTAAACCCCAGGGGAGGGGGGGCAGTGCACAGGTCTGTATACCTACTTGGAAGTGTGTGCGGTAGTGTTTTGAAAAAGGGGGTTTACGGATGAGTTTGATACGGCCGTATTTGAGCACGGTTACGGAAGATGGGTGGGTTAAATACCCGGCTCTCTTAAATTTAAGGGGGGTGTTCCAATTTTTTTTTGAGGTATACCTTAAGGTAGAACACTACAGTTCCAAAAATTTCTTTGATTTTTTCAAAAACAACCACTGGGGGCTGGGGGGTTTTCGGGGGTCCTGATTACGAACCCGAACTTCGATTTTTAATTTGACCCCCGAGGGGGCGCTAGGGTGGGTTGCGACCTCCCCTAGGAGGGACACTCTGACTCTACCCCGGTTTTACTTTAAAACCACCGTAAAGCACGTACTCGGGGTTGAATACAGTATTGAATAATATACATTTTTTTAATTAAAAAGTTAAAAAAATTAAAAAAAGTTAAAATTAAAAAAAAAACATTTTTTTTGGTGTTAAAAATAACTCCCAGGGGGATTCGAACCTAGGCCTCCTATATGCTGAATCCTACGCTCTAACCACTCGGCTACTGCTACGTCTTGGTATTATTGTTAAAAAGTACTTTTAAACGAACGGTTCAAAATGTAGTTCCCCGACGTCAAATCAAATTCATCCATTGCAAAATTATGAAAACTTGTTTACGAACCGATTTTAACAAGCTATATATAAAAATGGAGAACTCAACGAGTTAGAAACATTGGCTTTGTTTATTTAAAAATCGTATAGAGATCTACTGAGAAATTAGGCTCCAAAGTTAATAAAATTTTCTCAAAAAACTCTTCAAAATGTCGGGTTTTCTCGGGTTATTTCTATACGATTTTGCTGAAAGCAACAGGAAAGTTTTATCTACTCGTCTTCTAAATACGTACAAAAAATTTTTAAAATCGACACGCACAAAAAAATTTTATATGTCATTTTGCGAAAAAAACCTGCGATTCGTCGGAATCCTCTTTGTGGACCATTTCCACAGCTTATTTTTAATTTTCGTGTTTCATCAAAATATCAAAAATGATGTTCAGGACGTGAGGATTAATACACTATGTAGTTTATAAAAATTGGTTACAGCTGTAATGAATAGCGACTGTACAAAGTTTGTGCGGTTTTTACTGTAGTGTTCCACCTTAAATACCTGATTTTATCGTTTTAAGTACTGCGACCCGTCAAATTTTAAGGAAGAGGTGTCCGGGGTGAGGGGGGCCAAAACGTACCACAAAATCGATAAACAAAATCAGCGACGAAGCTAAACCTTTGCAAAACCTTAGCCAAGCCTTAGCAGAATCTAAGCTAAGCCTTAGCAAAAATTAAGTCTGAGCAAAACTCAAACCTAAAGCCTAAGACCAAGCGAAACCAAAGCCTAAGCTAAGGAAAGTGTAAGCCTAAGCAAAACCTCTAAGCCTAAGCAAAATCTAAGCTAAGCCTAAACAAAACATAAGCCTTACATGAATGTTTTAAACAGTAAAAAGTTCAAAAAATGCAATTAAAAGGGCTTTTGACCCATAGATGAAGACGGTCAAAAAGCTAGGGGGGTGTTTATTCCGGGTAAATGACATTTCAAAATCTAGGGGGGGTCGAACCCCCTAGCTTTCTAGGGGGGGGGGTCGACCCGGGTGGAAGATTTTGAAACCTAGACGGGGGTCAGGTGGGGTTCAATTTCCGAAGCAAAATACTTTTAAACCATTAAAGGTTTAATAATAGTTTTTTTATAAGATAATACTACATTTTTTTGAATAAAAAGCGATATTGAGGTATAAAAAGGGCGTAAAAACATGAATTTGTGTTAAAAATTCACGTTTTTGAAGAAAATTTAGTATAAAAAAAGTACTTAAAATTTTCCCGAGAGGAGAGGGGGGGGGGTCAATTTTCAAAATCTAGAGGGGGGTCAGAGGTAAAAAACTCAAAAATTTGGGGGAGGGGGGCCCTGGATTTTTTTCTAGGCCGGCCCCAAAATTTCGATGCTAAGAGGGTGGGACCCTACCCTACCCTTTCCCCTTGTTCATCTATGTTTTGACCTAAAATTAGCGTGTTTTACCTATTTGTTATCTAAAATCGAAATACAATATGCATAAAATGCACTCCAGAAAAAAACGATATATATACAATAACGTTTCTCGGATTTTAACCATAGATGTTTTTTTGGGGAGGGGACAGAGGGGTCCACCTCCCCCCCCCTAGAGCCAAAATTTTTTACCCCCCCCCCTGGAAAAAATCAGGGGGGCCCCCCCTCCCCCCCCAAGCTCAAGACAGTGCTACCGTCTCTGGCCCCCCTGGAAGGCTGGACCCCCCTCCCCCCCCCCTCCCGACCAATTTGAAAAAGTATATTTTTTATTTACTGTCAAAAACACGGGTTTTTAGTTAAAAACAGTGTTTAATTACACTTTTTAGGCCTAAATAGGCTGTTTTAATACATAAAATTAAATATTATACATAAAAACACTTAAATTATTTGAGTTTAAAAAAATTTTTTTTTTGCTGAAAAATGGGACCCCCTGACCCCCCCCTCAAAATTTGGAATCTCGCACCCGGGGTCGAACCCCCCTTAAAAAGCCAGGGTCGGTGCAGACACCTCGAACCCCCCCCTAAAAAATTTTGGCCTTCACCCGAGATTAGGGGGTGCAATTATTCAGCCAAAAAAAAAATATTAAACTAAATGATTAAATATTTTAATTCTAATATTGAATTTTATGTATTAAAACAGCCTATTATTTAAAAGTGTAAACACAGTTTTTAACTAAAATATATTTTGATCATAAATAAAATCTGTTGGTAGATTAGGGAGGGGGGAGGATCTAGGGGGGGGTGCGGTGGGACCGCTCTCAGAGCTTGGGGGGAGGGGGGGCCCTGGAATTTTTCAGGGGGGTCAAAATTTGGCTCTAGGGGGGGGTCAGGCCCTATTTTCCCCCCCAAAAAACATACTATGGTTAAAAATGCAAAACATTATTGTATATATATCGTTATGAAAATATTACGCATATATTTTCAATAACAAATAGGTAAAACACGCTAACTTTAGGTCAAACTAGATGAACAAGGGGAAAGGGTAGGGGTGGGGTCCCACCCTCTAGCATCGAAATTTCGCTACGAAAACCCAGCCTCCCAAATTTTTAGGTTTTACCTAACCACCTCTGAATTTTGAAATTTGACCCCCTCCTCTCGGGAAAATTTTAACTCTTTTATCTAAATTTTCTTCAAAACGTGATTTTGGATCGTACGCCTTTTTATACCTCAATACACTTTTTTATTCAAAAAAATGTAGTATTTATCTTATAAAAAAACTTATTATTAAACTTTAATGATTTCAAAATTATTTTGTCGGAAATTTGAAATTCCAGCCTGACCCCCGTACTAGGTTTCCAAATTGTTCCGCCCCATCCCCCCCTAAAAGCTAGGAGTTCAACCTAAATTTTGAAATGTACCCCGAATAAACACCCCCCCCTGACCGTACTCCATCTATAGGTAAAAAGCCTTTTTAATTGCGATTTTTGAACTTTTTTTACTGTTTAAAAATTAATTTTTCATGTAGTTTTATGTTTTGTTTTCGTTTTCGTTTTTGATTTTTGTTACTTTTTCGTTTAGTTACTTAGGCTTAGGCTTTGGTTTTGTTAACTTAAGTTTTGCTACAAACTTAAATTTTTGTAACTTGCACTTTAGATTTGTACTAACTTGGCTAAGGTTTTTTACGAAGGTTCCCTTTCATCACTGGATTTTGTTATATCGATTTTGTGGTATACATTTTGGGCCCCCCTCACCCCAGAACACATCTTTGCTTGATTTTGACCGCAGTCTTTAAAGTTCGATTGGAATAGGGGTGTGAGGTGGAACCCTCCCGTAAAAACCGCACAAATTCCCGTCGCTCCTCATTTTTACAGTTTTGTGAACTTACATAGTGTGTAATCCTCACGTATTGAACATCATTTTTGATATTTTAAATGAAAAAACACAAAAATTCAGAAAATAACTAGAAAGTGGTCCACAAGGGGTCGACAAATCACAGTTTTTTTCGCAAAATGATAAAATTTTTTGTGCGTGTCGACTTAAACTGTGCGTATTTAGAAGAGCGAGTGGGTGAACTACTGTGTACTCCCGCCGAAAAATCGTATCAAAAAATAACCCCGAGAACCCGATTTTGAAATTTTTTTGAGAAAATTTTATTAACTTTTAGACCTAATTTACTGCAGTAGATCTCTATACAATTTAGAATAAACAAAGCCGAGTGTTTCTGAGTTTAAAATTAGTCTGCATTTATATATAGCTTGTTAAAATCGGTTTCGTAAACAAGTTTTCATAATTTTGCAATGGATGAATTGGTTAAATTTTCAGAAGTTTTGAACCGTTCGTTTTTAATTATTTTTAACGATAATACCAAGACGTCACGGTAGCGACGCTTAAAGCGTAAATTCACATATAGGAGGCCTAGAAGTTATTTTTAACACCAAAAAAAATGTTTTTTTTTAATTTTAACTTTTAATTTTTTGACTTTTTAATTAAAAAAAAATATAGTTCGATATCTATTCAGACCCCGACATACTTTACGGTAGTTTTAAACTAAAACCCGGTAAACCAGTGTCCCTCCTCGTAAAAGGTGGAGCCCACCTTGCACAGCTCGGTAAAAATGGAAATTAAATTATAATGCAAAAATTACGGAGCCCGGCCCCATGATGGTTGTTTAAAAAAATCGAAGAAATTTTTGGAAGTGTGTTCTACCTTAGTATACCTCAAAAAAAACAAACACCCCCCTCTTAAATTTAGAGAGACCGGGTTTGACCCGCGCCCATCTCTCGTTCGTGCTCAATAGGCCGTATGATCCGTAGACCCTGGGACTACACACACTTCCATAGGTAGTACGAGACCTGTGCACTACCCCCCCTAGTTTTGAGAATAATCCTAAGAGAGGGGCGCGAGGCGGGGTGTGAAACGGGGGGCGGGAGGCAATTTTGAAACGAGGCGACTGAAATTAATCAGGACGAAAAAAGAAAAAGAGAAAAGGGACGAAAAGCGAAATGAGGTAAATAATGGCTTAAAATTCAATAACTAAAAACTGCAAAAAGAGTGCCGATGATAGCGTCATCATAGGTCAAAATCATCGTCGCAGTTAAGGTACTTTTTCATTTTTGGGGGGGGGGGAACGGGGGGGGGTTGCAGACCGTTCACAGTCTGAGTGTGGTGAAGTGTGCGCGCGGCCCTCCCGGATTCGTCGACACGCGCGTACCCTTTTCCAACATCAAATTGCTTTCCGGCAATGGCGGTAACAGCCGCGCGTAAAGACCAACAGGTTAATCGTCCCTACCTGAAATACCAGCTTCTTCGCGGCGCCTGGCGTCCTCGTTGGTGCCGCGCGCGGGGCGTCGTGTGACGCGGGACCCGTGCGCGTTGCTCTTTTTGCTCCGGTTTTTTTTTCAACACTTTCATAGGCCTGAAATTACTACATTAAAAAGTTTGAGATGGTGCCGTATTGTGTTTCAGAAGTTGACGGGTTTTTGTTTGGAATCGGCTAGGAGCAATACAATCCTAGATTTTGGAAATTTGGAGCACTTTAGGAGGTGAAATGGCGTTGCGCCCCGGTTAGTTATTTCGACTTCCCCACGCAAAATCGTCCGCGTCCGGCCGATT
>JASAMX010033196.1:0-13361 GCA_030248175.1 Microlaimidae sp. YZB2_3
CAATGCGTTTAACCTACTGCGCATTTTAAGATTCCGTTAATTTCGACCACCTTAAAATTTAGGTAAAAGGACCTCCCGTTTTTTGCTGTTTTTAGATATCATCGTACTATCGTATTTATAAAGAATTTTTTTTGCTCCCTTGACTTTTTTGGACGTTTTTAAGCCAAAAAAATTCAACAAAAAATATAGATTTAATAACCTATATTTTTTGCTGAATTTTTTAACTTGTTTTTTTAAGGTTTTGACATAATTATATTAAGTCTTGCTAATAACTATTAAAGTTGGCAAACGGGAAAAAATTAAGTTATATGACCAAGAACAAAACCTACGGATAAATTGGCAACCTTTAAAAATTTTTATTGTTCGTTTTGGCAATAGTATAGCCAGTTTTTTCTAGGTGGCCGAAGTTAATGGCTCACGCCTTAATTTCGGCCGCTATTTAAAAAACTCTAAACCTCCACTTTTCTTTAAATGTAACAGAAATTTTAAAGTTTTGCAGTAGAATCACAAAAATAGCTATCGTTTGATTTTTAGACCAAATTTTGGGTCGATTGGAAAAACCAGAAAAAACATATTTTAAAAAAAATAAAAAAGGTGGCCGAAATTAAGTCAGTTACACTAATGATAAACGTAGCGCTTCAGTCAGTCAAATGAGGGTATAAAATAGATTTAAGTCTTGTATCGGCCATTTTTTAATAAAAATTCAAAACAACATATTGTTTTGCGTTCTTTTTTCTGGAAACACGCTTTATTCGCTGTTGATTTTTAACGTCACATTTGATTAATAGCACACAATCATTGGTACGCACCATATTTTTTGCCTACCTTTTCTTGCTGTGATCAGGCTGTAATTAATTAGGGTTAGTTTTGAGGGGCAGGAAGGAACTTGGTTGGTTGACAGATTGGCTGCGGTCCCCTATCTTGGTCGGAAGGTGTGACCATTCCCGTTGTCTTGTTTTTAAAGAAATTAAGAACTGGCAGTTTAAAAGTGAAAGTCAAAAGGTTGTGATACACCGCAGAAAATCAATCGATGATGTACTAAGAATAAAAACTAAATGAATGAACTAAATAAATAAAAAAATGAACTAAATAAATAAATGAACTAAATAAATAAAAAACTAAAAAAAAAAATCATGCGTTTTTTGGAGCATTTTTTTATTCTGTCAGCTTGGCGGGTTTTGGAGCCCGTCTGCGGGTTCTGGAACGCGACTTACCGCGGCCCGCGGTTTATGGCTCAGCTCCAAAAGGTATTTCCCACGGAGCCTAAATTTTTAATCATGCCGCTTACCGCCGGTTAAAGTCTGTGGAACGCGTCCTGCGTCCTGCGGCCTGCGTCCCGCGGGTTGCTGAAACGCGGGTCGCGTTCCATGGAACGCGGCCTGAGCCGCGTCCCAGGAATTTGGAAAACCCGCGCGACTCGTGGAACGCGGGTGGACGCGGGCTCCACCTCCGTCCTCTCTTAATCTTCAGGCCGCGGGACGCGTTTCAATGGGAAGCTACCTTTGCGCGGCACTGTACTAGTTCTGTTCAAGTTGTTCTAGGTTTTTCTATAACTATATATCAAAAAGCGTCGCATGTATTCAAGTTTTGTTTTTTAGTAATTTAAAAAAAAATTCTTTTAAACCAAAGTAAGCATTTTTTGGTCCCTGAAAAACTTTTAGGAGTCGAATCGCTCCACAAAAAACTCCCGCGTCCAAGAACTGAACAAAATAGTACCAGACTGCTGTATAATATGTGCTTATTTTACGTGAAGGCCATAATTGAAGTATTTGAAAATGAACAGGAACTCTGAACAAATTTTTTTATTGCGAAAACCCGCCAAATTTAATAAATAATTAAAAAAATCCAGCAAACAAAATTGATTCAAAGTTTAAAAAAATACATGGGAAAAACCTGTTCTAACATCATAGGAAACGGTTTTTTTAATTTACAAAAAACGTTGTTTTTTTAGGTTCAGGTTTTTTTGCCATATCGGCTTAAGTCATTAACTCATAGCTATAGGCAAATCAAACCTAGCTGACCTAAATAAATTGCAGTATTGAACAAACAGACAACAAACAAACCTATTTTTTACCGGCTAAAGTTTACTAATTTTTGTATATTTGGTAAAAAAGTGGGATTTAAAAGCAGTCTGCGTCCATTTTTTGTCTTAAATTGCGTAACCGCTCAATTTTAATTAGTTTTATCATATTATTCAATCATAACAATATTTTTTTACTAATTTAGCTCATAGCCTAGAGTCTAAAAATAGTGCATAGTAAACTTATATTTGGCTGACCTCGTTAATTTTTACAGAGACAAGGGAGGACGACTTAAAATTGTTTTTATGAAATTTTTCGGGAACGTAGAATTTTTCAAATTCCAGTTTTTAAAAAATGTACAAAAATTAGACAGCTTTAGCTCTTAAAAAAACTTGTATTATTGTTGCAAATTAAGCAATTTAATAAATAATTGTTAAAAAAAGATATTGATTTTTAATATTAAACCCCTTTTGCTGAAAATTTTAAATTGCTTTATTGTTAAAACATCGATTTAATACTGCATGCAAACTATCGAAGTCAGCTAGGTGTGACCATAGACTCTTGGCTTAGTTTTTATAACTTTCGTATCGTATACGTCCACCACGAGCAT
The DNA here is from genome assembly GCA_030248175.1 of Microlaimidae sp. YZB2_3. Lineage (NCBI taxonomy): Eukaryota > Metazoa > Nematoda > Chromadorea > Desmodorida > Microlaimidae > Microlaimidae sp. YZB2_3. Next base: position 2,632 of record JASAMX010033196.1, read on the forward strand.
TTAAGTGTTTTTGCAAATAAATATTATTTTTTTTGTAATTTCCGTGGATTTAGAGATTTTAAAGTTTTTAACATTTTGTTATAACGTAAAAACCCTTAGGAAATAAAATAGTCAATTAAAAACAGAATGTCATTCGCAATTATTTAGTGCCCTTTTTAAACATTTTATTTAACAACTCTATTTAATTTATGAAAACGCGAGAGGCGAGAGGTCAATAAAAACTTCTGTTGTTTTAAATTATCGTAGAACTATTTTTTTTAAAATTCAAGGTGAGATTTTTCCGTGTTCGTTCTTGTTTTTCATAGTATAAAAATTTAAAGGTCTAAAAATTAAGCGAAACCTACCTAAAAAAGAATAACGTCTTTATATTGAAAAATGATTTTAGTTACAATTACTTCTGTATAAGCAGTAGAGATGTTTCCTTAAGCTCCGATCTCCGAAGCTTCAGAGAAGTGCTCCGCTTTTCAGCGCTCCGGAGCAACCACCAGAGCTCCTATTTCCTTCTATTTGGAAATATAGTTTGATGAATTTAAAGCTCAAAAAACAGTTTTTGGGCATTTAAAAAATTTTATTCTCACAAATTTCCTGCAATTTTATAGAACGTTAACGAAAAATAGGGGACAATTTTTAGATGTTGTTTGGAGTAAAACGTTAGTCAAAATTTTAAAAAAATCAAAAATATCGATGATTTTAAAAGAAAAATCAAATAAAAAAATCCTGAATTAGTTTTTTAATCAAATACAATTCAAAGTATTGATTAGACTTGTGTCTAACTATTTCCAAACTTTCATTAAAATCTGAGAGAATCAAATTTTTTTAATTTTCATTTAAATTATTTTGACTTAACGCCAAGAAACTACGTTTTCGAACCGTTTGTTTAAAAGTATCTTTTAAAAAAGAGTTCTCAAATGTGCCAGTAGCCGAGTGGTTAGAGTGTCGGAGTCGGATCCTCGGACCCGTTGGTTCGAGTCTCCCGCAGGCAATATTTGAAACGTCTAAAAAAATTTTTTTTTTTAATTTTTAACTTTTTAATTAAAAGAAAATGTTTTTAGTCAAGATACGCTAAATGAAAAATCAAAACAAAAGAATATTTTTGGTAATGAATTTTATTATAATATAATGTATTTTTGACATGTATTTTATTGGTGTCATTTAATGATTGTGGACGATAACAATTTTTTATGAAAAATGAAGCCTGGTTCACACTGAGGTGGCAATGCCACCGGTGGCAATGACACCGCCACCGGTGGAAATGCCACCGGTGGCATTGCCACCGCTAGGTTCACACTGGGGTGAAATTGCCACCGCTGGAAACGCAATGCCAACTTTTCGTTAGCGTGTAGAACTAAGAAAACGGATATTTTTGTATTTCTTGCGCTTTGAAAAAGATAGATTAAAAAACTCGCAGAAGATGGTGGGTACGTCTTATTTTTCAATGGCGCAAACAGCAGGAAGAACTTTACGCTTTAGTTCAAGAAATGAGACTGCAAAAACATTAATATTTTCATGACTATTTTCATATTGTCTCCTATTCCTTCAGTTTGATTATTTGTTATCATTATTTGTCCTTTGATTACGAAACCCAAATTAATTGTCGGAAAACTGTCTCAGAAAAAAAAGGTCTGTGATAATATTTCGGACGGTTTTGAACTTCATTGATCAAAAGTTCATCCGAATCAGTAGCCATTTTTTTAGGATTTATTTCTGAAAAGTATAGCGGTCGCAAAAACAAACTTACAGTTTTTTAATTAAACATAAATGATTATTGTTTTTGATTGTTTAAAAACCATGTCATACATCCTACTTTAACCCAAGGCCGTGCATTAAATATTAGAAATTACGCAGTAGAAAATTTTGCAAATCTTTGATTAATGCGAAAAATTGCAAATTCCTAATTATTCAAGAACATTTCCATGCTTTGTACGTATGTACGTGTGTTTAAAATTTGTTAAAAAACTACTTAAAATTTATTTTTTCATTAAAAAAATCATTTTTTTATATTAAGTTTTGCAATAAAACCACAGTATTTTTTTCATTTTTTATGCGATGCACACGCTTTTTTTGTTTAAACCATAATATTTTTCGCTGGTTTTTTTATACAATGAATACGTTTATTTAAAAACCGTATTTTTCATTGCTTTATTTTAAAATTCGCGCGTTCCCACGCGTTTTCTTTTTGTGGGAGTTGTCACTGGTGACGGAGTTGTGGATCAGACACAACAGCGGTGGCAATGCCACCTCGCGGTGGCATTGCCACCGGGAGGTGGCAATGCCACCCCAGTGTGAACACGTTCTATGTTTAACGTTAGACACAACAGCGGTGGCAATGCCACCCCAGTGTGAACACGTTCTATGTTTAACGTTAGACACAACAGCGGTGGCAATGCCACCCCAGTGTGAACACGTTCTATGTTTAACGTTAGACACAACAGCGGTGGCAATGCCACCCCAGTGTGAACACGTTCTATGTTTAACGTTAGACACAACAGCGGTGGCAATGCCACCCCAGTGTGAACACGTTCTATGTTTAACGTTAGACACAACAGCGGTGGCAATGCCACCCCAGTGTGAACACGTTCTATGTTTAACGTTAGACACAACAGCGGTGGCAATGCCACCCCAGTGTGAACACGTTCTATGTTTAACGTTAGACACAACAGCGGTGGCAATGCCACCCCAGTGTGAACACGTTCTATGTTTAACGTTAGACACAACAGCGGTGGCAATGCCACCCCAGTGTGAACACGTTCTATGTTTAACGTTAGACACAACAGCGGTGGCAATGCCACCCCAGTGTGAACACGTTCTATGTTTAACGTTAGACACAACAGCGGTGGCAATGCCACCTCGCGGTGGCATTGCCACCTCAGTGTGAACCGGGCTTGAATGACAAAAATTGAATGAGCAGGTGAAATTACGTTAGTAAAAATTAATTAGAAAAGATCTGTCGTCAAAATCTAACTGTGGTGTTTTACCTTAAGGAGTAACGTCACAGATTAATAAAAGCTCGCCTTTATTAGGGAGGTTTCTAAATAGTTTCTAAATAGCAAAATTAGTTTTTTTAATACTCGCAAAATTTACTATTTTTTCCACTTAAATTTAAGCAACCACGAGCTTTTTTACAAAAAACATAACAAACAGTTTTTTCTAGAAAATTATAAAATCAAAATCTTATTTTTGCAAGCTTTAATTAATAAACCTAAGCGGAACTAGATGTCACTAATTTTTTAGGGTGTAGGCCAGTCAAAGTGTTTGAGCCATATAAAGTCAAATAGGTTTTTTTAATATATAATTTTGGTGTACCTACTGTAGGTTAAAAGTTAGATACAGTAGACTCGGTTTATAAGTTTTTAAACTTGTAGTGAACATATTTTGAAGCAGAAACATTATATTCAACATGATTGAAAATAGAAAATCTCCCCTTAACTTTTTCTCTGCGTCCAACATCTGCCCTAGGGGACAAACTAATTTGATTCAATTGGATTCGTGTTGTAGAATTGATAATTATTCGCTTCTGGAACACAAAGTTCATTTTTGCTAATCTACCTTTTCACACGCTAGTCGTCCTAATTATAGTCATCGGGGACCGGTTAAATGCTATGCTAGCTAGAATTGTTAAAAATAACCCTTTCATATGATTTTTATAATACTTTAGTAACAATTTTATTTTGATTTTAAAATTTTTGTTGTCGCAAATAAAATAATAAATTCTCAGATACTGAAAATTCAACTTAATATTTCATGCACATGCAACCAATAAAATAATAATTATCTTGTATTTAAAATGAATATGCATCAATTTTTTTAAAATTATCAGTTCTTTCCATTTAAATACAGAACTAATTTTCCTTGTTTGTGTCCTTGTTTAAATAAGACCTTTAATAGGAATTTTAAAAAATAGACACTATCAACAGTTTTAAGCAATGTGCTGATATAACATCTAAATATATTGCCTTTAGGGGAACGGTTCCTTTTGTGGCTGAATAATTACAAGTAAATATTCTACTTCTTTTAACTTTACACCATATTGTTACATTATATTGAATCGATGAACTTGTAGCAACAGTCGTTAAAGTTACTTGTAGTCATTTTATTTTAAAAATGTATAATAGTACTACATTTAAACCGTCTCATTTCATGAATTTGACGTAATAAATAATTTGACTGCAAGTTTTGCATGTGCATAGATTTCGCGCAGCTGCATATATTAGTTGCATGTTCAGTATGAATATATTTCGTTCAGTATTCTTTCGCCCCGGTTTTCTAACCAAAGAATTAACGAAATTCAACAGTTTCGAGCGCAGTTTTAAACCTCAATCTCAATTTTAGAATCGGTCATTCATTGGTGATAGGATTGGTGTTTTTGATTTTAATCATTTGGCTCACAAAATGTCCAGGTCAATTTATAAATAACTGCACTACCACAGAATCATTAACTCGGAAAAAAAAGCTAAGTCTTACAATCCAGAAATCTTTATACGGGATCTTTGAGCATTTTGTCTTATTTTCTGTTACATAAGAAAGTTTTATGGAGCGGGCCTAACTTTTTTTTGATTCCAAAAAACCTCTAAACCAAACTACTGTCTTCTTTCTTTCTTTTTTTAACACGCTTATCCTCCTAATTTTATTCATTAATGTATTAGAAAGTTTTTTGTTTAAAATTTAAATGAATGTTAGTTTGAGTGAAGGCAAAACAATAGGTTTAGAATCTTTATTATCAGCGCTTCGATCTTATGATCTGTTAAAGATCGAAAAGTTGGTATAAAAGATTCTGCACCTATTATTTTGCCTTCACATCATGCCTCATACTAACATTCATTTAAATTATAACCTCCAAGGTAACCCTAAAAGTTTATATCAATTTTGTTTAAAATGTCTAATAATATGGACAGTGTTATCATCAATGTTTAAAAAATTTCATATGTGTGTGGTTTGACTTTAAACCCGTGTTAGTTCTAAGCTTAAGAAACTGTTTCACCAATATTCTTCCGGTAAGGACGGCGCTTGCCTGCCTTTGCAAGACTAAAGGCTACAGAAAGCAGGTGGAACTGCCTTGAAGGCAATTAGAAGGCAGGTAAGAGGTAGGGTGGAAGCATTTAAAAAGTAGCCTTCTACCTTCCTCCATCCCTGCCTCCTACCTGCCTCTTACGTTGAATTACAGGTTAGGAAGCGGATAGAAAGCCGCTAAAACTGCCTCCGAGGCAGGGTGGAGACAGGATGGAGGTAGGTAGATTTGAAATGGAGGAAGGTATGAGGCAGATAGAAGGCAGCAAAATTTGTGATGGAGCAGGTAGGAAGCAGGTATAAACCTATTTTCTCAATTAAGGCACCCCGTCCTTACGGGGTTATTCACAAAGATGAGTTTAAGGTATTGCGTTTAACATAAACTTAAAAAGACAAGATTCATTTTAATTTGAGTTCTAGTATTGTCTACAAATTTTCTTGTATTGGGAAAACGCTACTTATAGGCACCTTGCACTGGAACTCCGTTTATACCTGAAGTATGCAATAAACATAGCGAGTCACCATAATGGACAATTACCGTATCTCCTATTTATTTTTCGTAGTATGCAGATCAACCGATCGAAATTTCGCGCGCTTTCGAGGGTTGATCTGCATACTACAAAAGATAAGTAGGAGATAAGGTAATTTCTTATGGTGACCCGCTATGTTTATTGCATACTTGATGTATAAACCGAGTTCCAGTGCCAGGTGCCTATTGCGGCCAAATGGTTTGCTACATGATTACTAGTATCTCAGAGCACATTGAAATCTTATTCAAGAATGAAAAAAAGATGCAGATGCAGATGTGCAGATGGTCAAACTATTGAAAAAATTTTTTTTTGCAGCTAGAGAAGTCATCTGGAATAATATTTGATAACCTCGTTTGTCTTAAGTAAATAACGTAGGAAGGGAGAGCAAGTTGTTGAAAAACACGTCATTTATGAAATTAATTTGTAATTAGGGTATAAATAACTTTGTAACCTCTAACTAATCCTTATTTTTGGGCAGCGATTTTGATGCCAATGCCTGAGTTTTTCAGCAGCAGGAAATTTGTGGCTTCTGAAGTTTCTGAAGTTTTTGTTATTCACGGTAACAATAATAACCTGCGATTTGAACTGTTCGAGTTTGGTAGAAACTTGATCAGACATAGAGGGCCAATGCAGACCATCGAAGACATCAGTTTTAAAAATCATTAAATTATTTTCTGTTCCGCGTAAAATGTTTCCAAGTATTATTTTAAAATACTCGAGCTCATTTTTGCAGCATTTTTAAAATTTATTGTCTTTTATTTTAACAGTTTTTAGTAATTTTTTGCTTATTTTAAAAACTTATAAAAAAATTAATATAATGGGTAGTAAATTCTTTGAATTAATCGTGATACCTTTCTTCAACCTTGAAAATTAAATCCGTATTCTATACCACGACTGTGGAAGTTTAACCAACTTTGAATTAAGTATATAAAACGTGATAATGGCCTAATAAGAATGAAACAAATATTTTTGAAACCCATGTAACCTGCAAAATCCGTGCGGGACCACCGGTAAATCGCCGCAGTCACACTATTTATTTACATACTGTTTTTAATTCATTATGCACTATAGTAACGTGCCGATTTGAATTTGTTTTTATTACTGGATTGATGAGATTCTCCAGAAATTTCGGATGCCAGCTTTGCTAAGGCCGAATTCCGTGCGGAATAAATCACGGAAAAACAGCCGCCACACGCTTAGGCTTATTAATTCGAATTATTTATCAGGCGCAATCTAAAAAAATTATTTAATAATTTCCGGATGCCGGTGTACGCTTGACGCCGGCGAAAATAGTTCCCTCACGCGAACGCCGACGAGGGAGAAATTTTTGAAAAAATATAGATTTGGAAGGCGATTTGGTAAACACGCGACACCTGGGCGGTGGTTTTCCAGTCGCTTTATCGAAAATAATCTTAACAGCCGACAAAAGTTTGATTTAATTGATTTTTGACACGATCACCCTTGTAAATAACACGAAAGCGAAACTTGCTCAGAGAGACGTGGCCATGAACATTGATAGGGAAATTAAACCTAGCCGATCTGGATAAATTGCAGTATTAAATCAAATTCAACAACAATATAATACAAAATTTAGAAAAAAAACTATAATTTATTTATTAAATTACTTAAATTGAAACGAAAGTGCCCATTTTTATCCGCGAAAATCGACAAGTTTTTGTATATTTTGACAAAATATAAAAAATTCCGCGTTTCAATTCACTTAAAAAATGTCATAATCACAAATTTTAATTGATAATCCTTTTATATTCCATACAAAATTTCATAAGGTCAGTCACATCATATTCAACTACAATCAGCGGAGGGAGTCAAATCCCCCTGAGAGATTGCGGCAACAAATTTGTTTGAAGATGGCAAGAAAATTGCGGGCATTTTGGCTAATCGGTTCAAAATGATGAAAATTCCAAAGGCAGAAAAAAAATAGCCATTGGCATTAAGAGCTTAAAAAACGGCTTAATTGTATAAAATGTCTTAAAGGTGCGGCACCGATTCAAACTTTTTATCTTCGATTTTAATGATTTTTTGTAAAAATCTTACCCCTGTCCCCAATAACCCACAAAATTTTTTTCATCAAGATATCTTCAGTGGCTTAGGAGATATGACCTTGCAAAAATGGCGTTTTTCGACAATTCTGTACTTGAAAGATTGCTCAATGAGTATCATGGGTGGCGCGGGAGCGTCACCGGGCGATTTATCCCCGCGGCACCGCACCAACCATTATTAGAGAACGTGGCTATATTTTGAAATTCAGAACCTTCTTCTTCTTCTTCTTCTTGTTCTTCTTCATCGTCATCTTCTTCTCCTCCTCCTTCCTTCTTCTTCTTCTTCCCTTCTTCTTCTTCTATTTATTATTATTATTATTATTATTATTATTATTATTATTATTATTATTATTATTATTATTATTATTATTATTATTATTATTATTATTATTATTATTATTATTATTATTATCATCATCATCATCATCATCATCATCATCATCATCATCATTATCATTATTATTATTATTATTATTATTATTATTATTATTATTATTATTATTATTATTATTATTATTATTATTATTATTATTATTATTATTATTATTATTATTATTATTATTATTATTATTATTATTATTATTATTATTATTATTATTATTATTATTATTATTATTATTATTATTATTATTATTATTATTATTATTATTATTATTATTATTATTATTATTATTATTCCAACGCTCAATCCTTAAAAGCGATATTGCTCATTCATTACTGATTGATCAAAAATAAAAATGGGCTCGTTGGAAAGAAAAAAGAATTACGCAACTTTCTTAGAAAGCCCTATTTTCATTTAGATCCTTGTTATCGATTTATTGATTAAAATAAAAAATTGAAAAAACACAAATATAAAAACTCCCTACCGCACAATAACAGCCTTTTGGCAAGAATAAGGATTGTACAGAGCAGACAACAAACAGCCCCTCATAGAAACCGCACAAAAAAGCAGACCGGTTTTAATTGGTGGCAGAAACTGAACCAGTTCCAAGCGCCATTTACTTCAACCGCGCGGAAACCAGGGAAAACAACAGAGTACTTTTTTTATTCTTCTTTTTCTTCAAATTATTAACCTTATTAAAAAATAATAATAAGTTTCGGTGGCGGGGGAGCGCCACGCGGCAGTTTAACCCAACAGCACCGTGCACACTATAGAGAACGTTGGAAAATATTTTTGTAACTTATTTTTATCTTCTTCTATTTATTATTATAATTCTAACGCTCATTATCTTAAAATCAATATTCTTTCGTCGTTCACGTGGCGATTTAACTCTGCAGTACCACACCAACTATAATCAGAGAATCTGGATAAAATTTGTAATTTATGTTCATTATCTTCTTCTAATTTTTTTATTTTTTTATAGGCACCTTGCACTGGAACTCGGTTTATACATGAAGTATGCAATAAACATAGCGAGTCACAATAATGGATAATTACCGTATCTCCTACTTATCTTTCATAGTATGCAGATCAACCGTTCAAAATTTCGCGCCCTTTCGGTCTGTTGATCTGCATACTACGAAAGATAAGTAGGAGATACGGTAATTATCCATTATGGTTACGCTTATGTACATTGCATACTTCATGTAAAAACCGAGTTCCAGTCTGCAATTTAACCTACGGCACCGCGCCAACTATACTTAAAGAACGTGGGTTAATTTTGTTATTCATGTTCATCATATTCTTTTTATTATTTTATTTTAAAAATTATAATTGCAATCATTGGCGAATGCCATCGTGCCAAATATATTTAGAGAACGTAGGTAAACATTCTCTGGAGCACCACTGCGCCGCACTAACTATTAATTATTAATAAACAACGTGGGTAAATTTGTAATTTAAATTCAACTTTTTCTTATTATTTTTTATTTTTATTATAAACGAATTATCGACGGGGCGGGAGCGCCACACGGAGACTAAGCCCCACGGCACGCACTGCGCAAACTATAATTAAAAAACGTGGGTGAATTTAGTATTATGTTCTTCTTCTCCTATTATTATTATTAAAAACTAAAACTATTAAAATATTATTTTTCAAACGCTTATGTCTTAAAACCAGTATTCCTCCCTCGTTAGTGATTGATCAAAAAAACATGGGTTCTTTGGAAATCGTAGAAAATTGCGCAATAGTTGCGTATATGTTGTGTAATTGGTTCACCCAATAAAAAATCAAAATCATATGGTCTGAATATTTTATTTAGTGAGAAAATGCACATACCAAATGTAAATTTACTACACTACACATACGTAACATCGGACTCTAGGCAAACCAATCGTGGGTGTTGCAATTGTGTACTGTATAAAAAAATGACGATCATGAGAAAACCAATCAAAATAAAACTATATAATCCTTCTGTATAATCGTCAATTTATAATAACAATGATTTTCAATTAATTCGTTTTTCTAAATAACATTAAAAGTGAATGTTTCAATTGGTCATCATATGGCCCCCTATTTTTTATTCACTGATTGATCCATTGATCCAGGTCTGGCTTGCCTATAGTCCCCATCTTTTTTGTCCAAACATACACCCCGGGAGAAATTGGCCCGTTTTACTGCTCTATTTATGGAGCATTTTTAGAGAATAGTTTTTATTTAATACAAGCTATTTTATTTTTTCTTTTAATCGAAAACGTTTTTTTACTTAATGATTTAGTTAAATATTTAAAAAAAGTATGTCTGTAGTTTTTTAAAACAATCGGTTTTATCATTATAGTGTCATGAATAAATGCAATAAATCAGGGAAGAGCGCGGAGCGCTCTTTCCCTTATATTAAATGGGTTAAGTCACTGCGCGGTTAACCGTTGTTGATGGCGTCATCGAAATCAACAAAACCTTTAATAGTTTTTTAGCCAATTAAAAATCTAAACATTTTACATAACTAAAATATTACCCATATTTTTTTGTAAAAACCTAAAAACTTTTGCTAAAAATACCTGAATTTCATACTAATAAGCTTAATTTGCTTAACTTTTTTTTGTTTTTTTTTTTTTTTTTCGGGGTCCCCCAAAAATTTTTAATTATGGTAAATATTTTTGGAGCTGATTTTTTGCACGAAGATGCTAAATTGCCGCCTCACCTGAATTTTATTCTCGAATATGCTCTATTGCCCGTAGTTAAACCTCTGTAGCAAT